>NC_051167.1:185480622-185648122 GCF_013339725.1 Rhipicephalus microplus
CATGTTGACAACTACATGCGTTTTTGAAGCCCCGTGGGGTGCGGAGATGACTTAGCAAGTTTCAGTCAAAAGAACTTCAGCTGGCATTCTGCCGGTGGCGTGTGCTATATATATCTGTGTAATATTAAACGAAAAAGCCAATTCCCTTACTCGTCAAAAATGTACAGATTATATAGAACGCGAAAGTCAGTGTGACTGTATTTCTTTGCATACACATTTTTCCCCCGAAAAGGCACGGTTGTGCCAAAAGGGCCATGAACACAATTTAGACCCCCTTTGCCGAAGCCAGTGGGCTAGACCATTCGAAAGAGTTTATATTCTAATGGACATATACCCTAGAAAGAATTCCACATGGGCGTCTACAACATAATCTCGACATTTTATTGACACTGCAAGCGAACAGCTTGAGGCGTCATAAGTGTCTTCCCAGGTTGAGCTGGAGGTGTGCATCATGCTGCGTTTACGCTGGAATTAAAAAATGTTTCACAAAGATCGTAAGAACAAAGGAACTCGGTTTGTGATATCGGGGAACGGCGAACGGAAATTTATTTACGTCCTCTGATATTGGGTATTACGTCATGTAATCCTGCCTTCTATCAAGCTCAGCCAGGGTTCACAATAATCTTTTTACCAGTTTTGTTGATCTTCGTACTCCGGATATGCAGCAATCAATCGATGCAGTGGTGGACAGCGATTCCCTCGATCACATTCTGGCATCTACCGCGAAGCAACCACTATGTTTCTCGAGCCCGTCAACACGGGTTCTGCATGTAGTTTAGCAGAAAGCCACGAGCATTTAATGCACCATCCGACACGAATCTTGCCATGAATGGTCCAGACGTTGTATCTGCAAAACAGAGAAGTAACAGGTGATTTAGTTAACACTTCACAGGTAACAAAATGTAGGACGAGTGAGAGCAATGCCGATATTTTAGGGCATACTAAAGGTGTTTTAGTCTGTCAATAAAATGATTTACCTCATAAAATTATGCGATATTTATTTGGGCGGTGAATAGACCTTCATTAATCATGTCACCCAGAAGTACCTTCGCGACGATTTATGAAACCTGTTCTCTGGAATGCTTTGGGTGCTACATGTGACTCTTGGATATGCATTCCCTGCAAAATATTGCGTCTGATATAAAAGTATAGTTTACTTTAAATTTGTTACAACCAACGTATATATTGTCGTAAGCCTGTCAACATGCAGTCCGTTATAGAGATTGATGGAGGTCGCTGCTCTCACTCGCGAAATCGAAGACAGGTGGCGCCACTGTACCGTGATCAACGTGGAGGCTTCGCTATTTGGTCACACGCCCCTCCGTATAATCGTAATGCATTGGTATTTTAGAACCTGTAAAGTCCTTTGACGAGATAAGAAAATTTTTCTCATTAATTTCGTTACGCCGAGATAAGACAATGTAATGGACCATATTCTGATTCTCGTGTTTGGTTTGGCCTAGGGCGCGATTCTGGAAATCCTCGGATTCTGCCATTGGGTGAATTCTGAATGGCACAGAGGAATGCTGTTACCTCTGTGATCGGTTTAAAATAGCGCCTTTGCAAAGTTTGACAATATCGCCGAATTAGATTGTTTCCACGGTAACACCCACAACTCCCGGCTGTCAATTAGCAGGACATTGAATGATGTTACCTAACGCACTCAGGGTTTGCCTAACATCAAAACCAAACACGTTTTTTAAGTGCACGTCATTTGGATCTGTAAATAACGCGCAGACACTGGCTTATTTCAACATCGAGTTGACAATCTATCAAAGCATTGCGATGGGGCATGCCTCACCAGTGACTGGTGCGTTGACAACGGGGTTGGGCATTTCCGTTGATGGGTTAAGCTTGGTGCCGCAATATCTGACACCACCGAGAAGCAGGTAATCCATGGTGCACTCGGTCACACCTAGACCCGCTTCCGTTTCATCTTTGGAAAAAAAAAAGAAACACAAGTTTTGTTGCACAGCAGATAACTATTTTGCGGGAGTTTGACATGCTTAAGAGTGTTCGAGCCAGTAAGGTAAAGAAAACAAGGATTGATACACGCGACAAGCAGTAGCATTGGGTACATGAATCGGTTTTTGGGGTAAGCAAGCTTGTTATTTTTTTTTTAAATTTTTAGGTGCCTTTATTATGTCAGCACCTCAAATGTCATGATGGCGATGGCATGCATGAGACTTACAGAAGGCTTGCGAAGCGAAACAAAAAGAAATTGCCATAGATCCCACAATACATTTACTCCCCTAGGGTGCCACATGACGTCTTTCCTACGACGCCATTGTTGTTCGACTTCAAGATGAGTTGGTTTGAGCACGAACAGGGCAATAGTGGTGTAATAACGTCAAAGTCAAAATTTTCTCGCATGAATGTTCTAACTTGATACAGCTCAGGCTCTAATAATCTCGTATTACCTATTAAACGAGGTAGTCAATAACGCTCTAATTGAGTAGACCTTATATGCTTCTAAACCACCATGGGCGTCTAGTGGTTAGGAAGCTCGGTTATAGTCGCATTATCAAGCCCCAGCCCGGACAGCCACATTATATAAGGGAAATGCTTGAAGCGCTTGTACTTAGATTCAGCTACACGTTGAAGAACTCATGACGGCCGAATTTCCGTAGCCCTTCACTACGGCTTAGTTCCATCATATTGTGACTTTCGGACGTGAAACCCAACAATTGTTGTATATCACATGCTGACATAAAAAATAACACGATATCTCTAAAGAGTTCTCTTTTACTACGAAGAGATAAGTCGCTTGCGTACTCGTCGTGGGTGCATTGTCAGCGCCAACGTTCTGTATTGAGAAGGGCACATTCATTCCAGGAACGGAATAGGTAATGGAGCAGTAGCCGGCCTCCTTCCTAAAGCACACGGTGTAGTCCAGGTTGTTGAGGTAGCCACGCCTCGGGGGTATCTCCTGCGACTCGGCGTAGTCAAAACTGCTGAAGTTTCCGGTTGTGCCGGTGTAGTACTGCAGACAGTTGGAAGGTGCTGCAGGGAGTTGCGAAGACGGCACTGTCAGCGCACCCGGTTGCTTAAAATGTGATCCCAAACTATAAACAAACCCCAACAAATTATCATCAACCAGTGTGCGGTCTGGAATCATACATATTATTTCTAAAGCTGAGCTTAGAGCAATTAGTTAATGGACGCGAATAAAAAAATGCAATGTAAAACGGCTGTTTATCTTCTAGGTTTGGTTTGTTCTTGCCTCATTGCCTCTATCAAAAAGAAAAAAAAGTGTATACTTTCATGGTGGGATAGAAGCTAAAAAGCAGCAAATAAGAAGATGAATGCAAAATTTATACCTTCTTTAAAATCCTGTTTTGTCAGTAACGGGCGTTAACGTGTCTCATCACGCTGTCGAAACTACCTTAGTTTATATCATTTATATCACGTGCTAAGTTAAAGGCCTTCCAAGCTTGAAAAAAGCCAAATTATTCAGCCAGATTGTGATTATGCAGTCAAACTGTGCCCAAATGGTTACCGAAAAAATCCCTGAAATTTTGTTTTTTAAGGGTTTTCTTGACTAGAAGGAATCTCCCGGTGACGAGAACGCCACCATCTACGTTTTTGTATTCTGTAAAAGTTAGCTGCCTGAAGTTAATCAGTTTATTACAAGATAAGCAAATGTATTGACTGAGTAAACGACTTTAAGATGTGTTTCTGTGCATTTTTGTAGGCAGGATTTTTTTTAAAAGAACAAGAGGACCTATTTAAGTCCTTAAAATACCCGTATTGTCATTATGTATGCTGGGTAAAACATCACCCCCTTTCCCCATTCGAATGTCCGAAGGGAGCTCTAGGGCACCCTCTCCCTGGCTATGGACCTGCTTTATGCTAGCAGAGTATCTGTGAGGGCTCAATGTACAACCGTGCTCAAGTGAGTTTATCTTTAAAAGATAATTTGGCTACGGCTCAGGTCAGAAATGTACTATAAAATTGTTTTCAAACTACTAAGTAAAAAAAGTACTGTATTATAGGTACATACGAACATAATCATTGGAAATAGTCTTTCTATTTATGGTAGTTTTTAAATTACTCCGACAGATATTAGTAGAGAAAACCAGGTGTTCTTCAAACGTCTCTTTTTTGTATAATTTGACTTCTCGAACCTTGAGTCTTATGCATTTTGAGAAGCATTGATCTGCGGTATTTCAAGATATACTGAAAAGATAGTCAGCTGTTTGTCATTATTTAAATGATATCGATCTTTTTCAAAGATGAACGAGCGCAGAAATAATACAAGGTACAATCATTTCAGTGCTCGTTTTTTTTTTTTTTGCTAGACAAAACATAGTGGAACCCACAGACAACGAAGCCGCCACCTTTAGAGGATGAGTCCATTGCCTTACATTGGACCGAAAGTTGTAAGACGCGATGGCTTATCGTTTGATCCCTACCTTCGGGTAGATCATATTTTACCCACTTTATGTCATTACTGCAGCACTATGAAAAGACGGGCTAGTTGGTTTTGTTGCATACTGAAGTTCAAGCTCACACACACGAGGACAAATACGATAGAGACGCAGGGACAAGCGCACTCCCTGTGTCATTGTCGCATTGGTCATCGTGTGTGCGCTTAAGGTTCAGTATGCACTTTATGTACTTTGAATTTATACGTAATTACTTCGCCACAGTAAAAACGCGCTAGTGATGGCCCCTAAACATTTATCGACAGCGCTGCTTGTTGGTTTCATTAGGTTGGTGGTGATTGTTGGCTTGGTTAAGTTGATCACATCGCAAGTTTTTACATACAGCATACAGCTCTTCAGCTGGGATTTTTCTACAAGGCAACTCGTTCCGCTAAAACTGGTGCTAAGCTTGTGAGCGTATGCGGCGAAAAATTCTATGATCACGTAAACTGACGGTGCTGGCCGGTGTTGAGACCGCACAGAGGCGGAACCACGTTGTTGGCGTTGTGTCCCGTCACAATCAACTTCTCGCCGTCGCAGTTGCCGACCGTTGGCCGCTCCAGGTCGAACTCGTCGAAGTCGAGCCGCAACTGGCAGATGCGCTCGCTGAGCTTGAACACCTGCACGGCGCAGCTCGACTGGCCGCCCGCGCCGCCGTCACCGCTAGGAGGCGCTTGGGTAGCACCGGGGGCGGCATGGAATCTCGGGCTGCTGAAGTAGGTGCTGTTCAACGTGATCATGGAGCTGCAGCTGGCGGTCACTGCATTCGTGTAGAAAACAACAACACTTCTGTTTGATCCTCCGGTTAGATAGACAGTCGAAATGCCGTAGGTACCTATGTATAGGCTAAACCACGCCTCTCAAAAGTGCGAAAGATTATTTGAATCTGCGGGAGGATCAATAGTTCGCAGCAATAAGTGTACCTATTGAAATTCTGCGGCTATGTATACGCACGACAGAACAATTGAATATCGCAGCAACAAGACAACATCGTACGTCACACAGCATGAAGACACAGGTGTGGCCACGTATCTTGCATTGTCCCCTTCTGTGTGCAGCACTATCGTACTACGATGTTGTGCGTAATACCCGTCATTCGAATCCACTATTCGACCAAGCCTGCACAAAGGCTGTAACTACAGTTGATTTTTCTCCTGTTGGTTTCGGCAGTGCTCTCCCAGGTTAAATTAATACAATATTATCATTATAGCAACTCCCAATGTACTGTCAAAACAAGAAGAGTTGGAGCAACAAATAATTATCTCATGCCATGTATTCAGGAAATTTCTGCTGCCGATGTCTTTAAGGTAAATAATGCGTAACAAGTGAAATTTATTGATAATAGTTTATTTCGTTGTTGTGTTTTAACTGAGAGGTAAGCTTGTTGTTCCACAGCTACTGATTATCCTGTACACACTTATTGATACTTGCATATTCTGCAAGGAAGGAGTGTGCCGCAAGGAATGGATGATCAGGATACAGGATAACGCTGCCTCTTCTCGTTGCCCGACAAATTTCGGCTCTAAACATAATATACGTTTGCCCCGACGATGGCAATGTGCGGTGAACATTTATCGATAATGCTCTTTTGCGGTGTTAGGGAGGTGCACCTCTGTGAAAAAGTAACAATAAAGACGAAAGTCGCATCGGGCGTAATGTCACACCGGCTATTTCATTCGGCACTTGCCAGAATATTAGCAAATGAAATCAGAAATGAACAAGCTATGCAGTGCGAGATCCGTGCTTCAATCAGAAGAAACATTCTGAACGAACACTAAGAGGAAGATTTTAATTCCGAAGCTAGTAACTAAAGCCCACATCCCGTTTGCTCCTCCGCACAGCAATTCTCACTGATTAAAAGCCTGCCAAATGAAGTGGAAGAAAACTCACTTCCAGGCCGCGCTCGAATGAACTTCTACTTTCGTAATTTGATAGCCTGATGGGACAAGACTTCAAGTTGGTTTTGGTACTAAAACAGCCTGAAAGCTTCATTTTACCTAGCAGCTCTCCAGTTACACAAAATTAATGCCCATCTTGTTCATCTGATCTTTACGAATCAAAACCTTAGTGTGAGCTATGTTTAACAACTAATTGAAACGAGGTGCCTGTCAACGCAAATACGGGATGCAGACTGTGTATTTCGTCTACACTTTAGATAGCTGAGACAATAACTTCTCATTCGTTCGCTCAGGCAGTTAGCCGTGGTGATTATTGCATCTTCGCCATTGTAGCATGCGGAAACGTGCGTATAGTTTGTAAGCCGCATACGTCCCTCTAAGGTCCCTATAAACCAGGTGCGTAACAAGAGCTGCGGCAGCTTGGGCTAGTTGGTGTGACATGACGATAGTTATAGCGCGAGAACAGAACGACGACACAGAGACAAGAAGGACATCCTCGTGTCCTTCGTGTCCTTCTTGTCTCTGTGTCGTCGTTCTGTTCTCGCGCTATAACTATCGCCGTGTAACAAGAGCTTCACATGCCGGGTGAAGTACTAATGTCAATATCGACTATAACACTGTCTTTGTGAAACGCACTAAATATGTGGGCCTCAAATTAAGCTCCAGGACTGATAGTGCCACCATGTTGTCATCAGTTAGACAAGAACAACATACATACAATATACACGAAGAAAATGAGTGTAATCGAACGCGTTGAACGAAGGTCGTAGTTTCGGTTCCTGTCCACGGAAAGTTACCTTTTTGTCCATTTTTCTTTCTCCAAGTTTACGTTACAATTACCTCTAATAACATCCCTTATACTCCCTCTAGCATTATTGCCTGTTTTTTCTCATGAACATATTACGAATGGGTGTCTCAAATGGCAGGGGGGGAAGCGCCCCGCTGGCTGCCCCCCTTGAAGTATTCTATGCTACGGCATAGAATATTTTTATGTGCAGAAGGAATAAGCTTTGCTAACACACTGAGATCTTGTGTGTCTATGTAAAATGTATTACCAGCTTGGTGACTTTGCTCCTAACTCACTCCTAACTAATCTTACCTGTCATATCAAGGCAGTAAAAGATAAGTTGCCCATGCTGAATGACCCCTCCCTCCCACACTGCGCACGCATCTAACTGCAAAAAAGATTTTATGGATACCCTTGCCAAGGTAGTACAGCTTTACGAGAGGGGACTTGACCCCGGACCATTTTGTGTGCAGAAGATACTAGGACGTTGGGCATCTGCCTCAGTTGCGCAGAAAGCAACTAAAGCACTGCTACTTTACCTTAAGTCAACAAACCTGAGCGACCGCCTGTAAACTGTGTGTGCTCCCCGAGTGTGCTCGTGATTGTGTGTACCTTCTCATCTTTCTGCAACCTCTTTTCTCCCCTTTATCCCCTCCCCAGTGCAGGGTAGCAAACCGGATGTGCGTCTGGTTAACCTCCCTGCCTTTCCTTGCATCTTTATCTCTCTCTCTCTCTTGTCGAACAAAATGAGCAATGAGAAAACAGGGTCAAATGGGGGTCTGGGTCTTTTGCTTTGTGAAATTATTTTCGTCGGCGGGTGCTAAAAACGCACTGATAACAAAACATAAAGATGGCCGAAGAAAAAAAATTGATGCCGAAACCCGGGATCGAACCAGGGACCTTTAGATCTTCAGTCTAACGCTCTCCCAACTGAGCTATTTCGGCACGGATGTAGGGCATCTTCAAACAACAGGTAAATCGAAATAATATGAATTATTTATATATGTTTATCACGTAAAAAAAAGAAGGCAGTGAAATGCTGTATTTTTTGCTTGTTGTTGTTGTTGTTGTTGTTGTTGTTGTTGTTGTTGTTGTTGTTGTTGTTGTTGTTGTTGTTGTTGTTGTTGTTGTTGTTGTTGTTGTTGTTGTTGTTGTTGTTGTTGTTGTTGTTGTTGTTGTTGTTGTTGTTGTTGTTGTTGTTGTTGTTGTTGTTGTTGTTGTTGTTTTTCGCCGACTAGATTCGTACCGTACAAAATTCTTGTGCTGAACACATTTACGTGACGTAACGCAGAACTGTGTTGCCACACCGGAGTTGTAGCAAAGTTGCGTGTTGGTCCGGCTAGCAACCACAGCTACGAGGTGACTGCATTTTTTGCGGGCGACGTGCCTTGCATGTAGCCGATCGGCGATGAAAGGGACAAAAAAGAAATTTTCGCGTATCAGTAAATTTCTGTTTGACAATGCCGAACCGCAACTTTTGCGGCGAAAATGCGATTGGAAAGCGAGAAAAGGTTGCAAGAAGAAAATGCTATTGGCGACGCCACCCCGAGCTTCTCACACTGTTCACCATGACGTCTTGGACCGGATGATGTCTACTAGAGCCTATGCTGTGCCTAAGTGGTATTAATGAAGTACACTGTTTTCGAAGAGAGGTCAGAGATTTTGCGTACAAATATAAGAAAATTAGTTGAGGAAATGATGCCTCAATACGAAAAGCGCTCTCTAAAATCCGTGACGTGATGAGCGGGAATTTCGGCGCAATATTTGAAACTGAAACCTGAACCTTGATAGTATACTCAATTAGTAAACCTATGGTTACGAAAAGAAATTCACCTGGGGTTTCAAAGCACAATTGAACATTTTAAACTGATTCATTATTTCACTTCAGTCCACCTTTAACAATACTGGCGATACCTGACATTTACCGAGTTCGCCAAAGCGACGGCACAGGCAAACACAAGAATTGTCCTGAGCACCAGCTTACGCGCAACTAACGGTTGCTGCATTACAGCATATACAGTAACACTAGTTGCTGCGGATGTTTTTTATGTTACTACGTCATTCCAGAAACAATGACAACTATAAGATGTGAACTCGCCGGAAAGCTGACCCAGACAACTGACACGACCGCATTCACTGCCAGAAACGTAGCTTAATGGACACTCGACTAATATATATATTTAACAAGCGAACAAGTGATGCACACACACACACACACACACACATATATATATATATATATATATATATATATATATATATATATATATATATATATATATATATATATATATATATATATATATATATATATATGTATATATATATATATATATATATATATATATATATATATATATATATATATAGCGTTGTGCATTCGTACTCCATTTATCGCATAATATTGTCACACTCGCGTTTATTATGTAATCGTGATGTATTCGGGTTTCACCTACAAGAACTGTTATCAGTGCTCGGCGCAGACTGCGTTGCAATGCTTGGCAAGCATCATGATTGTGTGAAGTAATTTTGCGAAGATTGCGCACCACAGACGAATAGTCTCGGACCTAGACTATTCTCGGTCCTTATCGCTGCTGGCCACGTAAGCCCTCGAATGACCTCTACTCTAGGTCACTCGAGGGCTTGCGCAGCTCTTGCAGCGATAATGCCGGAATTCGATAGCACATGCATGAAAGCCGAAGTGCTTTACCGCTTGGTAGATTACTCGACGGCCGATGCTGTTCTCACCGCTATGAGTGCACGGCTGGTGTCGCTTGTATTTCGCCTCTCCCTTTCCGGGCAGTTCTTCGCACTAATAAAGAGTCACGCATTTTTAAGTCCTACCAGAGACTTCTTCCCCGTCATGGCCACATGACAATACAGAGGGCGTGTTCCTTACGTGAGCAGCACACTCCGAATCCAAAGGCACATGGTCCGTAGGCGGTCCCTCCCCTCTCCATGCACTCCTGGAAGGCGTAGCAGGTACCCTCCTGTCCCCAGCTTCCCGTGCACATCAGGTTGGGAAAGCGCACCACATGTAGCAGGTGCAGGACTGCGATAAGACGTGGTCCAGACGGAAGCTTTACATATAACCTTCTTATTGTCACTAAATACTTACTGCCACTAAACTGCTTGCTCAAGTTGTACATTTTCCTTGCAATAAATAGGTTGTCTATGCTAACCTTCTGTAAAAGGTCGTGGTCTTAGTCAAGCCCATTAGAGGCTTTTTAACCAGGGCCTTCAGCATCGCGAGTGTTGAACAAAGTGTCAAAGTTTCAGAAGTTTAAATCAGTGCACAGCGCTCGTCCGGCGTCCTTCTCCCGAGTATCTGTCAGTTTAGCACTGGTTTTTTTTTTTTTTTTAAGGAAGCAGGCACACTCGTCAGCGAAGGTTTAGCACCACAAGATTACGTCCTCTGGTCGCGTGCCGTCTGCTGTGGAGAGCAGTGCTTTGACACGATTGCTGTGAAGAACATTACCCGGACGGAATTGGCCAGGGAAACACTCTTGACAGCAGAGGACAACGATGTACGTTGTTGGTCAAAAGTTTGCAGGCCACACTTCGAAAGAAATACAAGAGACAGTAGCTAGGGAACATTTGCCCTCCTCTCCATACGTGTATGTACTCTTAGTCAGTTCATGGTTAAATGTTGGCAAGAAGCAGGAAACCAGACAAAAACTGCCCGGCTAATTATAAGATATATTTGGCACTCTAAGTGGGACCTGACAAAAAATGTACAGCAATGATCCGTATACTTTTACTCATGAGTGAACATACGTTTTAAATTTATTCGATGCTTGGAACTTTAGTGCGAACACTTTCGTCTTTGTACATTTTAGTAAAGTATCTCCAGCCTGTTTCTGCCCCGCCGTCATGGCACTCGGCTGCTGACCCGTAGGCCGCGGGATCGAATCTCGCGTGCGGCGGCTGCATTTTAGATGGAGGCGAAAACGCTGTACGCCCATGTGCTCAGAGATGGGTTCACGATAAAGAACCCAAGGTGGTCGAAATTTCCCGAGCCCTCCACTAAGGCGTCTCTCATAATCATACGGCTGATTTAAGACGTTAAACTCCTGAAATTATTATTATCTCCTATCCTTTTCGAAGACGTGGGAAGCTGCGCATTTCGCTGACCCGTACCTGCATACTTTGTTGACGCTATGACAAAGTATGACGCTATTACGAATTATTGCTGCGTCATTTGTGATCATTATAAAGCTTTGCACCCCTCACGCGTTGCACAATTTGCATCCTGTGAGACTTACGCTTTTGCTACATAATACTGTGTGTGTTTAAATGTATACAATGCGAATAAAATAGCTAGAACTATATATACAAAAGTGCATGGACAATATAAATAACATTTTGGAAGAAAGACTTTTCTAAAATGGAATAAAGCAGCATATTCCTATTGCAGGGCCTGAAACATTGAAAAGATGTGATATATGCAGGTGTAATGACCCGACTTGACCAGACAAGTACGTTAATAACAAATATATAATGGAAGAAAACAAGAAACTGCTATGACTTGGTGGTAGGGCAGTTGACATCTACGCAGAATGCGTGGTTTTAATTCTGGCTGGAACTCTGGTCTCCAAAGGCGCCTCTGCATGAATGCCAAAAAAAAAAAATTTCGTTTCCAGCAAAGATTAGAAAAAATGAAAAATACTGGGTCGATTACGCCTGTGCATATAAAAAAATGACTCTAAAACAATATTTCAGTGCAAAACAAGCCCTAGAAGTCACATGATCTAAAACCCTTTCTGCGCTGGCCCCCGCCATTTCACCGTGACTTGTGTCAAGTCATGCGCTGCATGGCGCGGAGCAGCCGTCTTCCAGCAAAATTTCTGCCACTGCAAATTACTCAATTTCAATGCCAAGCTGAAGAAAGCTCAAGTGTACCACTTATGCGCGCAGCTGACCACGGAACGATATCGTTCGACGGAATGCAGACGTTGAACAGCTATAGCTGCTTCTTACGTCACGACCCTTTATAAAAAAAATAGTAGTGGCTTATGTCGGCTATGTCAGGATATATGCCAAGATATACGGAATGGCGCACGCACAGACACACTCGTGGACGGACGGACTTGCGGAAGAACTCACGCGAACGAAGCACCCGATCTCTGGTGACACACCATGTCAGAAGCTTTCGGACCTTCCCCGGCGTGCCAGCTTTGTGCCGCGTGACGTCACAGCTACTCGGGAATGCGCAGCATGACTCACGATAAGCCACGTGACATTGCTCAACCTCTCCCAGTGTTGCTCGTGCCTTAAACCCGAAAACGCGAATGACCTGTGAGTCTGCAGGCGCTAATTTTGGCCTACTCCCAGGCCGCTCACGTTTTTATGCAAGTATTCAGTTATAATATAGGTGCTCAGCCAAACGCGCTAACATTTTCTGAACGAATTCGCGAAAGCGCAAGGATTAACTCATATAGCACCGGTTGTGATGAAAAGTTGGGTATCCTTGCTCCGTTTAGTATCACGCTGGGAAGGTCATGTGATCCACCAAAATGGAAGCAAGAGTGCAAGTTACAAGCACGTGTAATGACCATCCCTGCCATCATTGCCCTAAAAGTCGAACGCCATGAAGAAGGATCCTTCCCGACTACGTAAAACCCACGAATACTGCTTGCGGATCACTGCCATGATTTTGTGAATTTCATTTTTGCAGTTTTTACCGTTCTTTCAGTATCTCTGTCATCTTCAGTAGTGTTTGTCTTTGTCCGTTCTTCATGCCAACTCTAATCCACCACGGATTGCCTATTCTACGCGCTGTGGGGCATACTTTGTTACTTAATCTCAAATCTCACTTCCGGTGCTAACGACGACAGTGCGCAATGCTAGCTAAGCACTTCCGGTTGGATGCACCCAGGGATATCTGCAGTCGTCGACCTGCTCACCTGCCTCTTCTTTCCTGATCTTGCCATCGTATTGACCTCTTTTGAACCCCGATTCACTTTCCATTCTAAACAGAGCCATCCTTATTTGCCTATGCACGGTATGCATATAGTAGCCAGACGCGCCCACGTAAACACCTGGCGGCGTCTGGTTTCGTCACACCCATGTACTTCCTGGGCACGGCTTTCTACAGGCGTATTTGTTTTTTCGCCGTATCGCATTTCCTGGAACGGCCATGTGCGACTCCCAGGGTTACGTGCCCCAAGTAGCAATGCCGTCGTGATACTGCACGATGTCGTAAGAGGAACAACGACGAACGAGAAGCACTGCCTTCGCATGACTTCCGTGTCAGATAACATTCAGAGCAGGCTGGCACAAGCACAGCGTGGTCGCTTCATTGCTGTTTATAGGTCAGCCTTCTTTTATTTCTAACTTTGTTTATGCAAGAGTTGTTCACCGCGTTGGGGAATGGCCTATAAAGTTGTCACGCGGAGCGCTTGAAGAGGATGTGAGCGCATCGCTGATGTCCCGCAACGTCACGATCATCACTCGCCATACACCCTTCTCTGAGGGTGTACCAGCAAAGAAAAGGGTGTTACATTCATTCAAAAAGAATGTAAATCTGTAAAACACCCTTTTTACACCCATAAGGGTGTAAAAATATTACTGTGCACAGCGCTGCCTCACACGTATGAGCCTGCAGTGAATGTCCACGCTTTCCACAGCAAGTGTGTCTAAAGAGACGAGAAAAGATGATATGCAACACATGGACGTATTCCATGTTTATAAACAGCGGTATAGGCGCCGTCGACGAAGACGTTTGTAGCAACGCAGAGCGTGGGCCCCACAGAGCTCAGAGCGCACCACCACCCTCTACGATCACGTGCCAGCTGGCACAGAATCTGAAAAGCTGCCTCCCAGCACAGATCATCAACACTTTGGCGAGGATGGCTCCTCCCCAACGCCGTATACAAAAATCGAAGACTGTTGACGTAGTTTTCGAATAACAAGGCAACCTCTTTCAAAGAAACCTTAGATGGTACGGTAACAATTTTTCAAACAGTGAAATGATTCTGAAAACTTCTGCTTGAAACAAATATTCACAAGTTTTAACTAAGAGACGTTACAAGAAATTCTAACACAAAAATATTACAACCATTTTGCCGCAGGAAAGCTCGTGCAGAGCAGCAACTGGAACGATCGCAACTGTTTGTGCCAGCAGCCTGAAGTTTTGCAGTGGCTGCAGCATCCCACTGATATACAGCTTTTAAACAACCTTGATGCATAAACATTTCGAAGTTTTTCATGTGTTAGCATAATCAGGCTAAATATAGCGGATTTATTTTTAACTTATTTATTTATTTGTTTATCTATTTTTAAAATACTCCGGTCAAAAAGTCCAAGCAGGGTGGAAGCAGATGAAGCTGTTGCTTCAGAGACACTGAAGTTTTAAGCAAGAACACCAGTATACTGTGATCAACATTGCGTCACTGATCCGGCAAGCTTAAGTGCTGCATGCATCTGGCTAAGTCGATGATGAAAAACAAGAAAAGTTGTCTCTAACAACTCTTTCGAGCAACATTCTGGCTGGTAATTATTTGAAAAATATTCGATATTTCGAATGTGCACCATTTGGTTCGAGTACTGAATCACACGGAACACTATTTGATCCGTCATTGAATTTTTTAAATGTCCCGCCATCACTCACATGCATCTTCACACGTATTGCGATCATGTCGATCATACAGCCTCCTGATCAATGGTGGAGTCAGAGCTTGGGTGTTCAAAAGGTCCCACTTCGCCTCCCACCACTCAACCCACCACTCAACCCGAATAACAAAGCCTGGACTACGTCCCAGCTTCCACCCGCTACACATTCACGCATCACCCACACTGGAATATTTTTTTTGTTATAAACTTCACAAGACAAAAGAGCTTAAGCACTTTCGTGGTGCTTAATTTACAAGGATTTCTGTTGGCGGATGGTTTATGTGCCTTGATAATGGCGGCGATAACTCGAGACAATAAAATGACAGCACGAGGAAATACCTTAATTTCATTCCGTTTTTTTTGGCACCACAAGCGCATAAGAAAACAAAATAAAGAAAGAGTGCCGAAACCCGGGATCGAACCAGGGACCTTTAGATCTTTAGTCTAACGCTCTCCCAACTGAGCTATTTTGGCACGCATTCGAAGGCGTCGCCAATTTTTCACATAGTGTAAATGCTCCCGTAGCTTCGTACACTTGGACAGACAGTAGCACTACAACTTCTTTATGCTCTTCATGTCATGCCTCTCGGCTGCTTTGAAGGTTGCGGATTCCGGTCTCATTGGCGGAAAGAGTGCAATGTCGTCGACATTAATTTCTATAAATTTAATTCAGAACCGCAAATAATGACCCGTGTGCTTTTTTTAAATCTTAATTGTTTGTTGGTTTCCCCAGTTATGCACAATACAAAAAAAAAACAGGCCTCTCGAGCAATTTTCCTAAGGCTGTTGTTTATATAAAATTCAAAGTAGAATATTCACATTCCACATACTTTGTTACGACTACACTGTTTGGAATACGCACCGTAGGCTTAGTGAGCGGGTGTAGATCATTACTGTCGCAGGATTTATAAGCTCCGATAATTTCAGCGATCGATAAATATTCACCTTGCACCAAGCAGACACCATCTACATTTATGACGTCATTGCCAGTTTGGGTACGAACTTGACGGTGGTGCATGCATCCTTTTTACGTGTATGTCTCGACCTAAAAACCTCTATATACCTATCAAGAACGGCTGCGAAATCAAGAACTGCTTCTCCTATCCAGTGATGCAGAACTATCGACAGCATTCTCAATACAATTGATGGTTGGGTCACTATCGAACTATCGATGGTGCGATCCCAATCAAAAGCACTATGATAGTTCGATGGTATACTATGAAACATTAATTTCGATAGCAATTTAAAGAGTGTAAAACCGACTGCGCGAACTCATCGATCCGTAAACTTGGTTACCCGTGGACGTAGTCCATGGTTGTGGGGATAACTAC
This sequence comes from Rhipicephalus microplus, assembly GCF_013339725.1. Lineage (NCBI taxonomy): Eukaryota > Metazoa > Arthropoda > Arachnida > Ixodida > Ixodidae > Rhipicephalus > Rhipicephalus microplus. The sequence continues at coordinate 185,496,680 of NC_051167.1, forward strand.
GGCAGGAACGGCAAGGCAGCGCTATATCTTGAATTTATTCACTACAACATGGAGCGGACAGCTCCAAAAGTATTTCTTTGTTTACTTATGTACCTTTGGACCTACTAGCTTTTTTCATGTGCTGATCGGCAAAAGAATACAAAGCAAGCAAATCAAAGCACAAATCACGAACAGAAAAGATATATCCGCCCGAGAATTCGAAACAAGGCCATCCGCCCGGGGCACACAAAAACGATCAAGGGAAGCAACAAGGGTAGCTGATAACACGTGGCTTTGTGATTGCTCGTTCACTCAAGCGAAGGTGCTGCCTTTTGGACGCCGAAACAAAATTTTCAAGTGAGATTACTCGCAACAATTTGCTTGAAAGAAAGGTTGCATTGTCCATATGCCCTTGGCCTACCTGTTCTTGGTGGTTAACCACTTCAGTTTTCGCAAGGAATTCTGAAGACAACATTTGGACAATATCTCGAAGCACAAATCTAGTTGGTCCTGCAGCTAAACCAACTATACAGCATTTGGTTCACAACGATCTTCCGGCAGCAAGCCAAATTCTGTGGTTCGCTGAGAGGCAACGGGTTGAGCACTAAACTACCGCTACAAACGCAGAATTAATGGTTCGCCACTACTTGGGGTTACCTCCAGAAACAATGAAAAACAAGCCTTTAGAATTCTGCCACTCTTGGCATTGCGCTACAACGCCGCGTCTTGTCAAATGGCATGTCTTCCGCTGCTGAACAGATCATTTCAGAAAAAATGAGCAGGCTAAATAGAGCGAATATTGACGTGATTGTGTTCCTTCCCCAATATGCTTGGCTTACAAATGATGAATAAATTCAACGGTGAAGCCATAGCGGCAAAGAAGCCTTCCACGTCACGAAACTGAAAGAGCTCGAATTTGTGTTGCGTTCACTCCGTGGATATGCTGTGATTTTTAGTCTGAAAGAAACGAGAAAAGGACGACTGAATGCACCAAAACGAAAGTTTAAAAGTAGCAAGAAAGCAGCCACGGAGCCGACCGAAAAGCTTTTGTCGCCACACGGGGTCGAAATGCCGCCAATTCGGCTCAATGTACCAACCTACGGCCAGCCTACTTCATGCCACCAGAGTGAAAATTGGCATGAAGTAGTGTGAAAAATAAGACAGCGATACCACAGCTCTTTCTTGGTGAAGTGTTTTGAGTGCATCATGCAGTGCTAAAAAAAGTCAGCTAAAACTTTATGCAAAACGGGAAGTTATTTCAATCTCGAAGCAAGTGTTTTTCCTTGTCTGGGAGATGATTTAGACTCCAACCAAAAGTTTTGAAGAAACCGGACGTTTTGAAATCGACTTGGTTGTTTCCTCAGGGGTGACTGTGTAGCTACGTAGCAGCGGCGTCTTCAAAGTACTCGTGAGGCGGATAATGAGAGTCTAAATCATCTCCCAGTTTCATACCCAACCAGACAGACTTCTGTCGAATGTTTACATTCAAGTTTTTCCTTGTCTACGCGTAGAAAAATAGTGGGCGATTACTGCCGCTTTCTGATTGGGAAAAAAGCGTGGTTGCACAAGAACACACTTGAAGAAATAACCTAACACCTCTGCCTGAACTTTGCTATTAATACACACAAAGGTCAACATACGAAATTGCACAGCGGCACCTCTGTTAGGGCCTAATCAAGTGTGGGGCCAACGGATCGGCTTTATGCTCTCCCAGAGTAGAGTATCATGCACTCAAAATCGTTAACCACTTAATCTAAAGGACAGCAATTTCCTTTCACCACATCTCGTTTTACGAGAGTAGACATTCTTACTTTTAATCGGGTTTTATTGCGCGATCATCTTTTCTACAATAGTGTGGGAATGATTTTGGCGTTTTACTGCAGATATTTTTCGTTCAGGACAAGGATAATGTGTGTGTGTGTATGGGCCAGGCCAGCACAAGCTGGACAGTCAAATGACTTCTTTAGAGACCTGGATGCGTAGGCATATCAGTCGGGGGAGCAAGGAGGACGCAAGCACCCCCACTGAGAAAAGCTGGGGGGCTGAGCCACCCCCCCCCCCCGCCCTGTCGGCTGCATGCTGGAACAAAAACAAGTAAGGCGAAATTTTCCCTCACCACTGTATTAACTCAATGTTATTGTTATGGAAAAAAGAAAATATTACGAGGCAAATCTGAAATGTAGTGATAATTTTTCAACATTTCAGCAGTGACAATTTTTCTAGAAGGCTGTTTGCTAGGCTTTCCGCCCTGTACAGTAGCACTGCAGAGCAGGCTAGCGTTGAACAGGGGCCCTGTATGGTACATCACTTGTTCATGTTTTTATTCTACTGCAACTGGCAGATGCAGTTATAGAAGGGAAGGAACAAACTTTTTATGGACCGGTCAAAGCATTTGCTGCTTCAAGAAAATTATTTTATTTAATCAAAAAGACTACCATCACCACGAGAAGTTGCTGTGAGCACATCATTTCGACGAATCTTCCTAATTGTTTTTAGTTTTGCCGTACTGAAGTGCCACAGAAGGTCGCACGGACGCACGCATGCTCGGACGGACGGACAGACACACGCATGTGTGGACGGACTGACTGACGAACGGACGTACGGACGGACGCACCGACTGACGGGCCCACGGATGGACGCACGGATGGACGGAAAGATGCGCACACGCCTCGCCTCACTTATCACGATTCACTCTGTGAGTATCCTGTGATTTTTTTCGCCATCGTGATGTCATTCTAATAGGTGACTTCAACTGCGTTGTAAACGCGCGAACCGATGTACTATGTCCTGAATGAAACCAGTGTTCTTGGAATTCCCATACGCCACTACCAGAAAATAACGTCATTACTAACCCCCTTAAAATTAACATGCCAAGGATGACAAGGTGTCTTTGACAAAAATAGGTCCTCCTATCGAAACATCGGCCAGCCCATATATGAGGGACTTCCACTCCTCACCCTGATTGTCTCACTAACTATAGGCTGGGACATTTATTTAGTGACTGCCTTACCAGACAACACAAATATATAGCTTAGTAAAAAAATTTGCATTCCCCAAAATCCTGGTGTTGGGTGCCCATATGAAACGCTTCTCGTGCCACCTCAAAGACGCCTGTGGTGTTCGGTGATATATCAATGTTGCAGTGTAATGCGCTGTGATGTAGTGTGTGCATCTAGCGCTGCCACAGTAATTAGCTTCACATGATTATGAAGCGCAAGCTGTAATGGTCATATTCCACCGGCCAATCTTGGCGCCTCATGCTGAAACTAAATCTTTCCACAAATCTATGTCTCCATGAATTAACAACACCAACAGCAAGACAACAGCATTGTCACAGAACTATGAATAATGGCTGTGTCACGCACAAGAAGACATGCAGGTGCCTAAATGTGTCAAGCTTACAGTTACAGCGAGTAATCAATTTCATCACATGCCTGCTTCTACACGGAAACTCCTCGAACAAACTTTACAGCACACTTTGCTTACGCTTACAGCGACTGTTCTTGGTCCAGGTTGAAGCAGTGGTCTTCACCCGGTCATCGTACGATGCCAAACTCCGCCGATAGGCGTCCACGCACGAAGGAAGAAACCACGCCAAAAATTCCAGCAGAAGCACGAGTTCTGAGCAGCGCCGCAACCGCATGGCACAGAAAAATGTCCCACTCCTTCAGGAGATTCCTTCGCGAGCCCTTCGTGACTTCATCACCGCAGGATTCCAACCCTGGGTGCAGCTGAGATCTTCGACCGACTGTCAATCGCGTAAGCGTTCCAGAGGTTCTGCATGAAGTGACCGCTGCAGGTCCCCCAACGACGCAGCGTGCCAGCACGCCAGAAATGGCGAGAAGAGATGGTGCATCCATTGTTGTTGTAAAGACGCGTGAAGGCGCCTTCGCCTTTGCGAAGTTAGCCTGTGTTGCGCTGGGCGTGGAAACGCGTGTTTTTTTCGCATGCACGCCATTCACGCCTGGCCACCGCCGCCACAATGGGAGCTGCCGAAGAAGGCCAAGGCCTGGCCTGCCGGACACGACGTGGTGGACGGGACGACGGAAAAGAAATTGGAGCGTTAAATTGCTTCCGTGCCAGGTTTAGTTTTTTTTTTTTTGACTATCAAGAAGTTAGCGTGGTATGTCTAGCGTCTTGAAGACATAGGCGTGCTTATCTAGGTCATATAGCCGAAGGAATCAACAACAACAAATCTCGAACAAAACAGATGCTCTAGGCAATGTAAAGGGTTGGGGCACGAGAAGCTCATTTAGTGAGAGAGAAAGAGAGAAACGAGTAAGAATGAAAGCAGAGAGGTTGACAAGGTGCTAGAATACGCTATACAACCCTGCACTTGGGTTGGGGATTAGGTGTCACTTAGTCGGAATTTTTTTGTTACGCCATGCTTTGCAAGAGTTCAATAGCGCGTCCTTGTTGAAACATTGACTCCTGTAACATTCCTTGTTCAATAAAATACTGATAACAACAAAACGAATACATATAACATCGAAGAGAGATAATAGTAGGAGCAGCGCAGAAAATATAACATCAGTGCTGTGGTTGGTCGCGATACGACATCATTGTCATGATGCAATCGTTGTCGCGGTGCGATTTTCGTGCTAGTGTCAACAGTGCGTCTATGATTATATAATGACGCAAACATAGACGCCGAATAAGCACGACAGTCAGAGGCTAAGACCAAAATCACGACCACAGTGGAAGGACAAAAACAACAAGAAAGAAGGCAGGGAGGTTAACACGACCATACTGAAATACGGTGAAACACATAGAGAAAACTGGCTCTCACTTGCAACTGTTTATTCCTTGAAAAATACGGGCTAATAAAAGCTATTTCTAGCCAACCCACGTGCAATGGGCTTGACCCATCTTTTACCTAATCACACTGGATACCTTGTAATTACCGTACTTCCGACTCGCTTACTGGTTGATCGAAGTTTCGCTTACACAGTTGCCACTTCACTTCTCTACGAAAAACACCTCAAAATTTTTCCCATACTACCTTATTTTTTTCTTTTTTTTCCATGATCTGAATTTCTATGAAGCCTGGTGTGCACCCACACGATGTCACTTGTGTACTTAAATCCTCACCATCCTTATTTCTTACAGTGAGAGCACCTTCCTTTGCTTGATCGTTGACGCAGCGTGCTTCTTACGCACGTTAGGGCTATTTCACAAACCACTTCAGTGGCACACTTGGTGAATGGCCAAGCATTATTGTTTTTGTAGCCTTTCGTGAGCGTGGCTTCCTGTAATGCGAGGGCACAACTTCGCCAGTTTGTTTGAGGTTGCGAACACCAGCGGTACGTCATGCGCAGCGAAGTGAAAAGCAGCGCGTGGCACAGGACAGTGGCAGCAGGACAGTGACATCATACAAATATCTCACAACACAAGTTTCACGTCACTCTTCTCCTCTCCCTCCTTTCATGTTTCGTGTGCTATATTTACTCACATGTGTGGAATAAAAACCTGGGTTGTAAGCTCAGCTCTTCGTCACTCTCTGTCATTGTCCTGTGGTACGCGCTGTTTTGCACTTCGTTGATCATGTACCAACCAGCCCAAATATGCACTTTAGTGTTAATGTCTTGCGCACTCGAAAAGTTTTGTAAGGTTGTGTGTGTACTTACTTACGTAAGGCACCACCTCCGGCAATTCGTTTTCCTTTCATGATTAAGCCTGGCCATTTTCGACCTGCTGCAGAGGGAATTACACAACCACTAACATCGACCAGGGGAACCCAGTGGCTTTCGAACTGGCCACTTGGTTATATTAGTTTCTGATATAGGTGATGAGATATTTGGTTATATAACTTGATTGAACCACTTGCTTACGTACGTGGTTATATTAGCCTATATTGCACAAGGATTAAGCAGTCGCAAGTAAGCGCCAGTTTTGTGTGTCTCCACTTTTTTCGGTGAGGTCGTGATTTTGGTGTGAAATTCGCTACTGAATTCCGATATACAACAACTGGGCCCACAGCGAGTACTACTGGGTGATCCGTGTTTTTTAACCATCACGCTCATACAGCCATAGTAATATAGTTTTTGCTGAAACATTTTTTATGTATGATCCCTGCATAGGAGAATATACAAATATGATGCTAAACAAACATGGTAGTTGAGGAGGCTTAGGTGATAGCACCAAGGTACTGAGTGGTCCTTATTCCTTTAAGCATCATAATCATACAGCCATACTTATTTGTTGTTGTTGGAACACACCCTTTATGCCAGTTGCGTGTCTTCATAGGAGATAATGCCAATATGATGCCAAAGAAACGTGGTAGTTGAAAAGGCTTACGCGATAGCATCAATATATTAAGTGGTTTTTATTCATTTAGGCATCATGGGCATATAGTCATAATTATTTTTGGTCGCGGGAAGATAGTTTTCAAGGCAGTTTCGTACGCTTATAGAAGATTATGCAAATATGATGCCGAGAAGACATGGTGGTTGAAGAGGTTTAGGTGAGTACATGAATAAACTGTCTGGTCCTTAATTTTTCATGCGTCACGCATTGTCGAAAAGTGATGGTTCTGCCATAGTTTTCCAATAAGTTTGATGTGAATGTTTCCTTATCTGGATTTTCAAACATTCTAGTGTCGTACTTCCGATGATATCATGAAATGTATATTACCACATGCTCACACATGCCAAGAAGATATCTTGTCTATTTGCGCCACGTTCATATATCAGTTTCGTATCTTGTATCACACAGAGTAATCTAAAACTACGGAAAAGACCGTATGGAAGGATGTACACTCTTTCTCCAGGTACTGGTAGATGTGCGCTGCCTTTTCACCTGCAGTATGATGCGCCTGCCAATACAGTTGCAATAAGTAAAATTTCTTCCACCTTCATGTTTCATTTGCTCGATATCAAAAGTGTTGGAGAATCTCCTGAAGTGTTCCTCTATCATATCTTCTTCTGTCATCCCATCTTCATCTACAGTAAGTTGCGCTCGTTCTATCATTCAAGACAGAGGCAAAATGTTTTTACCAAAGTATCGTAGTGGATCCGGCAGCTGGTTTGTCTCTGTTGTGCATTCCTTTCATCTCTCTTTCTCTCTCTCTCTCTCTCTCTCTCTCTCTCTCTCTCTCTCTCTTGACATTGCTTGATATCTCCTTTGATAACACTTGCACCAAAAAATTTCACAAAGCATACAGGCCAGAGAATGAGCTTCGGCTGCCTAGAAAAAGAACGACAAGCAGGCATGCTTAAACTGCATCTAAACACTGCGAAAATAACAACAAAAGCAACAACAACAAATAACAACAAATAACAACCTGTTGTAGACTTTTCGCGTGAAAAGTCACCACCAGGTGACTTCTCACACCTCTCTGAATGTTATCAGTGTTTATCGTTACATGAAGAACTGTCGTAAAGTGACCAGGTGGGGTAATGCGCAGGCCCCGCTTGAGAGAAGAAAAAGAGGCACGGTACTATATTTAAAACTGCACTTAATTCTGCTGAAAACAACAACACAAAACTTAAACAAAACATCACACGAAAACATAAACACATCAGCAAAAGAAATAACCAGCACCAGTCAACTTTTATCTCCCTGAGTGTTATCAAAGTTCACCTTTACACCAAAACGTTTTTTTAAGTGAACAAGCCAGGTGATGAGGTTGGCTTGCCTCATAAAAAACAAAACAATACAAAATGACGAGCAAGCATCTTTAACCTGCACTTGAACAAAGTATAAAAACAACATACAGCTCAAATAAAAAATCACATGAAAGCAAAACACAAGAAAAAAACAGCAGCATTCCACTTTTCACATCTCTGTGAATGTTATCACTGTTTACTATCCCGTTGAATTTTCCACACAAAGCAAACAGGCTCGGCAACGAGAAGGGCCTGTCTGGGCAAAAAAAAAAAAAGACAACCAGGTTTGCTTTAAAAGTGCACCTAAGCCAAGCCAAACAACACAGAACTCAAACCGAAAATCACACGAAAAGAAAACACACTTCAGCAAAAGCGAAAAAAAAAACAGCCTTTGTATTCTCACATCTCTTTGAATGTTATCAATGTTTACCATCCCGACAAAAGCTTTCACAAAGCGAACAGGCTGGGTAACGAGGAGGGCCTGCCTGAGCAAAAAGAAAAAAAAAACAAAAACAACAACCAGGTATGTTTAAAACCACATCTAAACCAAGGGAAAACAACAACACACAAACTCAAACTGAAGAAAGAACACCAAAGCACAAACAGGTCAAAACCAAAAACAGCGTCAGGTAACGCTCGGGGAGGAAGGAAGTGGAAGGACGTGCAGGATCGTTGACCGTGAAAATCTTCTTGCCCTCAGCGGCGGCGGCGGCGGTGGCGAGAGAAATAAGCAAAAAAGATGAACGCAAGAGTAAAGCGACGTTTCGGCTGTGTGACCTGCTCTCCAGCGGTTGGCTTCCGGGAGGAGGCAGCGCCGGAGAACGAAGCTGCGGCCTTAAAACGACCACCTTGACTCGGCGGCCGCTTCAGTCCTGGTCTGCAGCGCCCAGACTGAATTCAGCCCAACCGACACGCAAGGTGAGCCCTTATTTCACGGAGCTTTGCTCTGCTTTTGACAGCGATGATGCGACTTGTATGGCTCCAGGGCTGTCGCGGGCCGGAGGTGTCCGGTCGGAAGGACCATTAATTACATCGAGTGTACTTAATCGAAGCATGTACTTTCGGTCGTTGGCCATTTAATAGACCAATATATCAACGCTTGGTACAAGCCGCTGTTAGAAATTAGCGTAAAAGTAATCATTCCCACACCTTCAAAGTTGTCCTAAGCGGCATGTCATGCAGCTATCTCCTACTTCGTTGCTTCATGAAAGTAGAGTAATTAGCTGGCAGGTAGGGAGGCTCTCCTTTTGTGATTGCAAAGTCACAACTAATATCTATCTGGATGTTGCTTGGGTATACTTAGACACGCTTTATCACATAAGTGCCTGCGCACTGCTGATCAATTTCATGTGTGCTTTTGCCTTCCGTTGTCGTCATCAATAAGACATATTCATCTATAACAACATTTAGAGAGCCATCTTTTACAAGTATGATCCATGTAGCATCGTTAGCGCAGTAGCTTCACAATACCAAAGAATAAAATCTGGCGGCATGACAACTCCTTCGAAATACAAATGATCTTATTTACTACAATATCGAGAAAATTGACGCACCTATACTGATTCAAGAAAGAGCTCGCAAAAACGCCCATTTGTTGAGACAATTTAAAATTACGGCATCTAACGTCCAACAGAAAATAATCCATCGTTCAGTCACACAAGTATTCCCTTTTGTTGTTCTGTCGTAGGTCTCGCTCTCAGCTAAACTACAGGAGCGTTAAAATCATATGCTCGACAGTCAATATTTGCAGTGACAAGTTTTCAGAGCTAAAACTATTTTAAGGGCACCGGGGCTCTTCAATATAGCACCTCAAGAGCACACCAATATATATGCAGAGTAGGCCAAGAATTACACACCCATGTAATATATAGCTCCGATTGCCGAATGACCACTGTGCAATTGAAGCCTGTTGTCAGTGTCCAGGCGCAGAGCGTTAATAATTGTGATGCATATTGTGCCATAGTTAGTATATTGTGCCACAGTTCTTCAAAGTGTACCATAGATCACCATAGTGTACCATAGTTCATCATATTGAACCACAGTTAGCATGTCTAAAGAGTGACCTTTCGCTTACAGATGCCGAGAATTTTTTGGGCTCTTCTTGTGGGCATTGCTTTGCTGGGCCTCGTCGATGCACAGACGTCCAGGCCTCAATTGAGTGAGTACACGTTCAAAGATTGATTGCTACCTGGAACATCAGGGCATTGCCATTTCGTAGTTACTGTGGCTCGCCAACCTCACTAATCCTAACGTGTTTACTGTCCTCGCTTAAGAATTCTTTTAGAAACTGCGGATTACACCAACCTAAAATCAGTCATATTCAGGGCCAGCAACCGAAATCTGCGCTGGCCCTTGAAACTTTTTTGTGACACAGGGAAAATTAAAGAAGTTCTGAGCATACGTGGTTCAGTGTAAAAATGCATATAAAAACTGCACACATGACGGCAATATGCCGTGTAGGTGCCGTCGTTAAAGACGGGTCGTTATCTAATTTTTGTTCTTGCAAAATAATAAGCGTCGAAAAATCAGCGCAAATGGGAGCCATGTTCCGCCTAAGTCGCAGTTTTCGGTTAAATATCCAGTTACAGCGGCTCCATCGCCAACGGCAGAACCCGACAATGACAGGGAAGCCGAGCAAAGACGATGACACGCGAAGCACAGACCGCGACTGCGTCGACTACATTGAGACGTCGCTGTGCTGTTGTTCGTAGAGAACGATTATCAATCGCGTAGTGACGTTTTCTCGCAGGTGGATACTTCACGTTTCTACGATACCGGAACCAAGCGTGTGAAGGAAAATACGGCCAGAACGGGACATGCGTCACCGAGCAGGAGTGCGGCGCCAAACAGGGCACCGACATAGGACGGTGCGCCGAGGGCTATGGAGTATGCTGCAGAGGTAAGTGTTCTGCATATTAGTAGCGAGATATATGCTGTAGGCATTCGGCTTAATTTCACAACTGTGAGCTCTCCTGTTGCTGTATTCATTTCGAACAAACCTCCCCATTTGGTAACTATTCGCATGTATAAGAAAGGTGGATATGTTGTTTGATTAGCGTTACTGGGGCACCGGTATTTCTGTGGATGAGATTAAGTTCAGTTCAAATGAAAGAGCGATTTGAGCGTCCTGTGAGCATGCTTTGTTATGTCGCATGAGGTAATAGGAAGTCCTGCACTACGGCGTTGTTCGCAGTAGCATCTGCCTGTTGTTTTGTGATGTGAAATCTTAACAATCATTCAAAACAAATCTGAGACTAATTATGTAGAATGAATAATATAAAACGCAGTAAAAATAAACGAAGGCGTCGAAGACGACATCGCATTCATTTAATTATAATATCGCAGTTTACAAGTAAACAGCTAAATCTGGTTAGGATTATTCTTTCTACCCTTTCCCTATTTGTATCTTCCTGTCTAAACATACACTTACTAAACGATTATTTTTAGTTAGGAAGCCTTATGTCTGTCACAAACAATGCTTTCATGTAATTCTGAGAAGCTGATACCTAGTCAATACACCACTGATCCACCAACAAGCCAAAAAAGAATGTCCAAGTCGCCGCAGTGGTGATATTCATTAGAGTTGTCACAGTTTTGCAATAATGTACAATTGGCATCTGGTGCATTATTCTTTATCTAACCCATTTTAACATGTCTTTATCACCTGATACATTTCTCACTAGCCAGGCGAAATCGGCGTCTTGAATGTGTTTTATTTTGCTGTGGCCTGTACGAGCTTCCCGCAGCCAATATCTCCTTGCGTCATAGTACGCAATCAGGAACAAGTAGTATAAAGGAAACACGTCTGTAGACAGAACAGCGAGAATATTTAGGAACCCCAAAAATACCGTCTAATATGAAGCTCATAAGTATAAGCTTTGGAAATACAGGGCATCGTACCTGTGTCTGCGGATACCAGCAGCTCACGTTTGTTACGAATGATGGCGAAGTAGTAGTGAAGATGCAAAAACCCACTCTAGGATTAGGTTGTAACTAAGACAATGATAGCACTTTATCTTTGCATTGCACGCAGACTGTATCACTTGTGTAACAGCTTCACGTTCCTAAGCGCAAAGTGTGCTCTAAGAAGGAGTTTTTTCAAGTCATCTCAACGACAAATACTTAAAGTCACGAGAAACTAGGTACCAATAGGTTGCGCGTCACGAGCCATCACTTCAATCTAGTGTGGTTCGAAACAGCCATTTTCAGAAGGAATGAATGAGTTTGACAGGTTCCCCTGCTTGCTTGCTGGCATCGTCCACTTTGACCTAATGATATACCGTATTACTGGCGCGACAATCATACTACCACACCCACAACGTGCAACTTTTAAAGCTTCACTTACGGCACGCACGTTAAGTCGACGTACGATGCAGGTACGCGAAAATATGTACGAGAAAATAAACTTGCGCTTCTGTACGAAAAGCAAATAAAGCGCAACGGCTTCACCGGAAGTGCTGCGAGCACCCATCTACACAAAAGAAGACTCAAATCCGTTCGCTGCCCACAGCTCATTTTTTAAAAACGAGTCGCGTTAGACCAGTCGCCGCCCACCTACACTCTATCGCGAAATTCGATAAGACGTGCACTTAATAATTTACGATAACTACCCCGAATGAGCATGAATAACGCAAGGGAAAGCGATAGTCCTTATCACTTAATCATCCGTTGAACGATTCACACGTGGCAATACGTTGTGTGGAAGACCTTGGTTTGTTGGTGACAACAAACCAAGATCCTAATCAACAAACCAGGTCCCTAATCTATTAGTGACAAAACTGTCCACTTTTGTCTTACGGGCTACAAGTTTCCTCGTGTGCAACCGTGACTTCAAAAACAAGTGCAGCATGCATTGGTTAAGTTGTAAGAGGCACTGCTACGAGCGATTCAAAATGGTACACATCAATTGCTTTTAAAGCGTGTGCCTCGCTCATGTACGCATGTAGGATAGTGTTTATAACGCAATGAAAATATATTCAATAGAAAAAAGCTATGTGTTAACACTATACACACCAAACCTGCTCACCGTGAAACGTTTACATCCTAACTCAAAAATAAAATTACCTGGCATGCTGTTCTAACACAGGAAAGAGCTACGCTTCCCCCGCCACGGTGGTCTAGTGGCTGATTATACTCGGCTGCTGACCCGCTGGTCACGGGATCAAATCCCGGCTGTGGCGGCTGCATTTCCGATGGAGGCGGAAATGTTGTAGGCCCGTGTACTCACATTTGGGTGCACATTAAAGAACCCCAGGTGGTCAAAATTTCCGGAGCCCTCCACTACGGCGTCTCTCATAATCAAATTGTGGTTGTGGGACGTTAAACCCCCCACAAATCAATCGAAAGAGCTACACACAATAATTTCTTGTGACGTCCTTGAACCAAAATATGCTTACTCATGGTTGTTGACTCTGGCCTCACTTTTACCGACAGTGAGCTTCACGTGCAACATGGTGAGCAGCGTGAACGAGACCGAGTTCGTGAACCCGAGCTACCCTAGCGGCGAGGTCGGCACGGGCACGTGCGAGGTGACCATCACCAAGACGCCCGACATCTGCCAGCTGCGTCTGGACTTCCTGGAGTTCAGCCTGGCACCTCCCGACGAGCAGGGTCTGTGCAACGTCGACTCCTTCATGGTTCGCAGCACCGTGGGCGAGAATCTGCCGCAGCTCTGCGGCGAAAACAACGGCCAGCACCGTAAGTAGAACCGGTTGCTGTCAAACTTTATTTACCGCGATAGTACTGCCTCGGGCACCTTCAACTACTTTCATATAGGTGGTATGCTATCTGTGCTCCATTGTGTAACAGTGCTGAAAAAAAGAAACATTTTCGGCCGTTAGTTGAATGGCAGTAAAGGCCACCCACGGCTGTAATACGGGTGCCATAGTAGCACAATAGTACCTTCAGAGGCCAACTGTATTGTCGCCTGAAAAGTTGCAGCCTTTCCTATATTCTAGAAGGGTGTTAGCGGGTCATTGTCTAGAAGAATTGCAATGTGTATGAAATGGCTAATTGATAATCTTAGTTTAACCTGAAGCATTTTAATTCCAGCAAAGATAGTACATTGGCGAGAGGTACAGGAAGTCACATCATCAACTATGTATCGTTACTTACCATTGAGCTTGACAGTTATTCACATTGATGATATTAAAATTGTTCTAGTCATTACTGAACGAGTAACAAATAGAAATCTTTGTTTTCTCATGATGTACCGTAAGGTTGTGTTGAAATTTAATTACTGTAATAACCATCCGACAAGCACAAACGCTTAAGAAAAAGATTTGCCATGTAAAGAAGCTCGGCATGTATTTGCATCGCCTACGCTGAAGTAGAAATTAAGCGGTGCATTGCTAATGGCTAATGAGTTGTGATGAACCGGGACCTTCATTCAAGTGGAGGAGTTAGATTTGATGCTGCACAGTTGGCAAAATAATTTTTGCTATCCTCCCCTCTTTTGGGCAATCATTGTGCACATGCATTATGTGTGAAAGGCTCTTACTATGTGTTGTAACTGTTATCATGAGTACTGATAATTGATGCCAACTTTCCTAACGATTTATTACCAAATTATACGTTATATGTGCCTAATATGTTTATAAAGTAGCGAGGTCTCTCACGCATCAGCTACTAAATAGGACGTCTTGTCTTTTTTTCTTTAGTTGTTTTCCAAGATAATATACTTTATAATATTTATGCATGCTCCAGGCAAGTAACCTGAGCTTGCTTACTATAACTGAAGATAAAAATAAAATGTATTGAGCTCAATGTTAAATGGTAACATCACAGAATGTACTTGATGAAGCGTATCTTTCGATTAAGCCGAAGTTCGGAGACCACTGTTGTGTGCTACTTTACCGTCGGTGGAGCGGGAACTTGTTCAAAAATGAGGGACGTTATTTTTTTTATGGAGTTGCAGCAGGCCATGAAAAATTGTATGACTATGAAAAGCAATATCTATGAACTGCGAATAAACGAGCGTTGGGAATTCCCCCCTCCCCCTCTAATTGTGCTCTTTCTTCAAAACCAAGCGTTTGGCCCCTGAGCGTGAGGGTTTTTTTTTTTTTTCGAGAACTATAGTTGCGGAAATCAAACAGATTATTTCTGTTGTGCCAATGTTAGATCCAGGGAACTACGCATGATCAACAACTCCTTCTGTTTTCTGCAGTGTACGTTGACATGGGTCGACAGTCCGGCAACCCAGTCGTGCTCAGCGTCATCAGCCGAGGAGGCAAGCGCCCGAGGCGTTGGAGAATCAAGATCAGCATGATTCAGTGTGGAAGCCTCGATATCGGTATGTTTTCCAGGACAGCCCGACCGAGACTGGTTTTTTTCTAGCTATAGTCAGATGTATTTCTCATGAGCTCAGATGAAATATAAACAGCTTTTAAGACCTTACACTCTATAGCAGGCGGCATTTTCAAACCTGCTGCTGGGAGAAGTACTCCGTGGTTCAATCGTAAAGGCTGGCAAGGTACATGATGTGTTGTGACGCTGCCTTGTCTGCCGGAAAGCCAAATTACTTTTTTTACCTTATCTGCATAATGCTTCAAGCACTACTTTACCAATTTACACAAAAGTGGTGAACTAAACCGGTGCCTTGTGTCAACTAATTCCTCAGGACCTGTCATTCATGAATGCATTTAGACTTGCAACGTTATCAGGCGCAACACGTTTACAAGCCCTGCTTTCTTGAGATAAGGATCGAGAGAACACAGACTATGGTGGTCAACAGTGCTTGATAGAAAAACTGCATAAAGGTTGGCGTACTTTCAGGCCTAGCCACAGATTTCCTGTTGAGGATGCTATAATCAACAAGAAAGTGTCGCTTGTTCTTATTGCCATTTTCAAAGAGACACTGATTTAGAATATGCATTAGTAATGCCACACAGGATGCTCAAGTTGAGCAATCACCCGCCCTGGTTTGCCAGGTCCCCTTCCTGATATCAAATGCAAACCAAGAAAATTAGCGGATGCTGCCGAGATTTTACCTGCGCAAGAAGTGGTGCACCTAGGAAATAGACACGCACACATGGCGCTGACTTCTGTCTGTTTGCGGAATGGTATATCTTGCAAAAGGGAGAGTTGCGGTAGTTGGCTTGCGTTCAGATCGAAATAGCGCAGGGACAAATCACGACAGAAGACTGAGAAACACGAGCGCTGTATCATCACAACACCCAGCACTTGTGTTGTTCAGTCTTCCTTCGTGATTCTTCTCCGCACCTTTCCAATATGAAGATGATATCTCTTGTTATATATGTGTAGTACTACACCAAGACCTCAGCATTTCATACAGTGCATTACCCAAAGCAATATATCTCTTGTAAGAATTTTAACGATCCTACACATGCAGTTCAAGAAATTCTAGAGATATACCGCTGCAAACCGTACATTAATTGTTACAAGAAACTGTACTTTTGAAGGATTTGAGTTCAAAGTTCAATCAATTAGACCAAGATGGTGAAGAAGTGTCTACAGACGTCTTCTTTGGACCCTAAAAAGTTACGAAACAAAAGTAGCTCGGATGAATGCAAGCTAGCAAATACAAGGAAACTGTGATGCAGAAATACAAAAACACCACTGCACTGAACGTGTTACGGGTGCCGTAAGTGAATGCGTTTCAGGTTACCAACAACATTCCGCCACATGCTTAAAGAACAAAAATAAAAGACTACTCTTAAACAGCACAATTCTATCTAGTGCGGTAACGCGTTACAAGATGGGGAGCAAGAGTGCGTTGACGAAGCAATGTTCTCAAAAGAGGTTCTCACAGATTGCACAAAAGGAAGTGCCTTGCATTGTTCTTACTCTTCCGCAAGAGGCTGCACGAGGTCGTACCTTCTGGAATTCGTGACCTCTAAAGAGACGCTTCGGGGGAACAAGTATGGGCCATATTTGTCAGGCTAACCGTTCCTCCACTAGCCTCACGACCACCTAAAAATATATGTTTACATTTCTAATCTTTGCAGTTCCTCCGGGATGCCTTCAGTATTTCCGCAGTCCAAGCGCCATCGTGAGGAGCTTTAACTACGGTCCACCGGTGGATAGCAAGGTCCGCTACCTCAGTGGACTACGCTACTCTATATGTCTTCGCGTGGAAGAAAACTTCTGCTCCATCAAGTGGGAGACGGAGACTAACTCCTCGTTCTCGTGGGGACAGCCGACGTACGAGGACAACGTGGTGTCATGCCGCGACGACTTCATCACCGTCGACCAAGGGTCGACGTACGGCATGGGCCCCGGAGAAGACAGGTTCTGTGGCACCAGACTCCATGAGAAGAACGTACTCATATGTAAGTGTTCAATCAATCAATCAATCAATCAATCAATCAATCAATCAATCAATCAATCAATAGTGAACCAGTCATGTGACATCATGGTGGTCACATTAAGCTGGTGAAGAAAATTTCATATTGCCATAGATCGTAAAACCATACGCTGGACGTTGGAGTATAGTAGGACAAGTGCAAAAGGGCTTTTTTTACAAAGCTGGGAATGAGTCACTCAATGAAAGAATGAGTCAATAAATCAATAGATCAATCGGTCAATCAGCTGTCACTATTTGTAGATAAAAAATTGCGTCTTTTGCTAGATTAAACCTCAGGAAACCACTAATCAATTCAGAATAAAGTCAATATTTCCTGAATCTTTTGTTAAAGAGTGAGAAAGGTTCCGAAAGCGCAAGCTCTGCACTTTCCAAATAGTCGGGCTTATTGCCGTATGCCACAGTCAAAAACACAAACCTAAAGCATACTGCTTCTTTGAACGAGCTATTGGGCCATGACTGTTTATAAAAAAACTCTAACAAGAGATAGTTGAGTCAACCCTCCAAACTAGGCGTGTAGTATTATTCGGTACACATCTACTCCGGGTGATGACGAAGTGGTTGAAATTATAGCGTTTTAGCTTATTAATTGTCATATGAACCTGAAGTGTTATTTAATGTTCACAAGTTAAGCGGAAACCAAACCGAACAAATGGATGACCTCTAGTGATCGTCTTACGAAGAACCCCTGGAACTTATCGTATTACAGTCAGCTGACCAGGTAGCAAGAATACAGGGCGTATAAAAAAAAAATTGTGGACCCAAGCTGACACTCTTTCTTGCCGAGTCGTGGTTCTGAGAGCTAGGCGAGCCAATCAACTTCTATACAATTTGTAATTCCACCATTTTCATGTCAACATTTATGCACTAGCATAGTCAATATTTACTACTTGTGCATTAAAAATGAAATCAGGCGTTCGGCGAAATCTCTCACCGTCGGTAACGCTCATGGTCAAGAGTAAAGGAAAACACCAACCAATGAATAAAATATATAAAAAAAATTCAGCTCTTATACGCGCGCTTTGCTCACTTGGCCATGGATGCGACTGTAGACTGTTTAGTACCCATATTCATGTAGTGTTCTTGACAACTGTAAAATACCAGTACGAGTGCCCCGTTGCCTATGTCAAGTAAAATTTGTGTCATAGTGTCAGCCAATACCGCTTGATTTTTTTCTTTGGCACTATTGTGTTGAGTGAGTGAAATAACTTTATTATATTCACAATAGACGCGAGTTAGCTCAGCGTCACCTGGCTGGAAAACTTGGCAATATTGGCATATATCGTAAAACCACATATTGGACATTGGAGGTATAGTAAAGCAGATGCAAAACAGCTTTTCTGACAACGCTGTGGATTGCTCTCTTATGTTGTCACCAAATGTGGGAAATACCACGCAAGAGTGCAATCTCACGGCATTTCACCTCCCGCATTGCTTTATAAAGCAAAGTGTGTTTATTCTCATATGTTCCATATCAGGAGAATGAAGTGTAACGTTTGTTAGTGAAGGGTAACGTTTGTCGTCACTGAATCTGACAAAAAAAAAACATTGCTTACAGCACACAGCAAACCGTTCATGCTGAAAGTCAAGTCGAACATGGATGCCACGGCCAATTCGCAAGAGAACCAACATGGCTTTTCACTACGGTACACACAGCTACCATGCGTCGATTGACATGGAGAAGCCTGGTCCGCAAAATCATCCCGTGTGAGTTGCTCTTTTGAATTTCCGTACTCTGTAATAAATTACACGAGGTGTCGGTTGACGAACCAATTATTGATATGAGCCATCGCGCTAATGAATTTTCGTGAAGCACCGTTAACGGCCTCCGCTCCGTACGAATGTTGAGCATTTGTTGTACGCACTACCTGTCCAGACAGAGTCAGCAACTGCTACAAAAGCGTTTATAGACTCACTGAAGGGTACTTCACTGCACACTAGATTATAAGCAAACAACCATGTTACGGAATTATTGTGCAGACTCCTTGCCTCTTTCTGTTTCCGCCATCACCTCCATCATTCTTTTTTACTTAACTGCCATTCACGCAGAGAGGCGCAGGACAGAGCGCACCAGCTCGAGCCTCCTTGTTCATTTTCATGAGATTAATTCTCGTTATCCCTATTTAAATTATATCCGCTTCATACCACTCACTGGTTCTGGTGAAAAAACTTCTTGGCATCAGCCAATTGTGGCTGCATAGTTTCTTTAAACGTAGAATAGTTGCTGATAAGTCTTTGTACTTGAATTTTATGAGCACTTTAGAAATTCTAGTACTTTCACACTCATCTACCATTCTCCGCTACAGCTTCCCTCATGCACAAATGTGCTCA
Source organism: Rhipicephalus microplus (assembly GCF_013339725.1). Taxonomy (NCBI): domain Eukaryota; kingdom Metazoa; phylum Arthropoda; class Arachnida; order Ixodida; family Ixodidae; genus Rhipicephalus; species Rhipicephalus microplus. The sequence continues at coordinate 185,515,919 of NC_051167.1, forward strand.
TGGATAATGGAGTAAACAAGAAGTGTTCCCCACTGCATCGGACGTTTCCCCAGTTTCACGATTGTAACGAGATAGCGCTACCGTGCAAAAAAAAAAAAGAAGTGAATGAAGCATACCATATTGTAATAGCAGAAAATCTATTGAGAGATTTAGAATGCTAAAACAACACATATGTTATCAGAGAAGTCGTAGCGAGAGGCCCAGAAAAAATAACGACAACTTGTAGTATGATAAAGCGCACTCTTTTTGAGAACAGATGTAATTTGGGCTAGTTAGCCTACTCCCACAATTATAAGTTGGAAACGGCCGTCAGAATCGGTAATCAAGCACTCAACTACCACTCGGTAATTCACTTCCATAGCCACGGAGCCAAGGAAATTCAACAAGCTACTTTAAAAGCAACTGAATTACTTAACGTAGTGTTAGAATCATTTCACGAAGTAATCATAGTACATGCACGGATTAAAAAAAATATGCATCAATTACTTCTTATTGTGTTCGGCAATGGTATAACTCAACATGTAATAAAACCAAAGACTTTAAAGTGTAACAAATCTTATCGCACGCTTCATTCACATCAGATGCATGAGGACGTTACGGATAGTATCTTTGTATCCAAACTGTATTGTCTCAAGTTTTTTTTTTTCCGCTAACATGTTGAATTATCTTTCTGGGGTTTCATTTGGCCACGGCCAAATACTGACTCGGGAAAAGATGTTGCTGTGCGTGTGCGTGCATGAGTACGTGATTGCCTCTACAATCAGAAATAATTGTTACTTTTTTTTTTCAGGTGGGCCAGGGAAACCAGACAGAAGAGGCCATAACGTGACGAAAAAGACCATCGGACCACCGTATCGCCTTTCAGCCATCTAGCTTCAAGCCATACTTTATTTATTTCTCACCACAGGAACGCAAATAAAATGATTCGTCAGATCAAACAAACGTCGTGAATGATTTCCTTCTTCTAGTGCCATCATACTAACCGTTGAGTACCTGCATGTAATGTGCTGTTTACATGAATAAGTACTTAGCTGTCTTTTGCATTCAAACAAAAATCATCAAAGATACACGAGTGAAATTTTTTTGTTCCAGCATAATAATTTCTTTATGACGTGCTTCGGCACATATATTGATAGTGAGTGTGAGTTCTGATTCGTGATTATTACAAATGCTACAATTTTTCACATTCTAGAATGAACGAAGTTAACTTTTGCTTTGCTAGTTTTCTTGTGGTTTCCTGTAAAATGAAGATTGATCCGCGGACATTTTAGGCAAGAACACGTCTACAAAATCCTTAGAAGTTTTTTTTTCCTTTTTAAATGATCAGCAACAGCAGCACAGAACAATCTGTTATTGGTGATATCAACGCATTCAAGTATATTTTTTCTGATTTAAATAGGCCGAGTTCAAACAGACAAAAAAAAAACGCAGGTCAGAAGCTGCTAGCATGCAAACGTGTTCTGACAATGCCGAGCATTTGCCACTCGCAGCAGTCATAGTAATCATGTACTGTTAACACAACAATACGCAGACCGACAAGAAATAAAATTAGGGAACAAAGTAATCTCTTGTCGTGAAACAAATAATAAACCCCCGAAACGCCGGAAATCCTCTAGAACCTCGTAAAGATATTTTTAGACTCCACAGTATTGCCACTGGTGATCAAAAGATTGGCGTTTGGTGATCATAAGCTTGTGCAAAGCGCTTATTTTCTTGTGTACTGAATGGGAAGCATTTCTTTACATACTGCAAGCACTATTGGTATCTATCTATCTATCTATCTATCTATCTATCTATCTATCTATCTATCTATCTATCTATCTATCTATCTATCTATCTATCTATCTATCTATCTATCTATCTATCTATCTATCTATCTATCTATCTATCTATCTATCTATCTATCTATCTATCTATCTATCTATCTATCTGTCTGTCTGTCTGTCTGTCTGTCTGTCTGTCTGTCTGTCTGTCTGTCTGTCTGTCTGTCTGTCTGTCTGTCTGTCTGTCTGTCTGTCTGTCTGTCTGTCTATCTATCTATCTATCTATCTATCTATCTATCTATCTATCTATCTATCTATCTATCTATCTATCTATCTATCTGTCTATCTGTCTGTCTGTCTGTCTGTCTGTCTGTCTGTCTGTCTGTCTGTCTGTCTGTCTGTCTGTCTGTCTGTCTGTCTGTCTGTCTGTCTATCTATCTATCTATCTATCTATCTATCTATCTATCTATCTATCTATCTATCTATCTATCTATCTATCTATCTATCTATCTATCTATCTATCTATCTATCTATCTATCTATCAATCAATCTATCTATCTATCTATCTATCTATCTATCTATCTATCTATCTATCTATCTATCTATCTATCTATCTATCCGTCTACATCTGGATGTTCTCATGATCACCCTCTCAACTTGGGGTACACCAAAATTAGTATTGGAAGGTGAGATGGTTTGACGAATATGACGCGCTAGTCATGACAAAAATAATGTCACAATCTCGTCACGTACGTCGTCAAACACTTAGCAAAAAACAGTGGAACATACCCGGGGGTAGGCATGTGCCACTGGTATGCGGTTCTGTGCCACAGCTAATACACATGTTATTACCTTAAATACACATGTCATTACTTCGAATTCCGGTAAACTGCTTGAGCATGTCATTCACAATCATATAACGGAATATCTTGAGTCAAATAACCTACTCTCGAACATTCAACATGGCTTTCGTCGTGGTTTGACCACACTAACACAACCGTGGTCGAATTTGCGCATAACATATCCAGCAATCTTGACATTGCCAATCAGATTGACGCGTTATTCATAGACTTTTCCAAGGCCTTCGATACCGTTATACACAATAAGCTTCTAAGTAAAGTTGATGCTATTATAAGCAACCCTCGATTAACCAACTGGATAGCTAGTTTTCCTAAATCTCGATCTCAATATGTGTCATTCCACTCGACTTCGTCCTCAACTGTCGATGTAACTTCGGGTGTTCCACAGGGATCCGTTCTAGGACCTTTATTATCTTTAATATTTATAAATGACCTTCCGAACAATTTGAAGTCTCAGGTCCGTCTTTATGCCGATGACTGCGTCTTATATCAAGTAATTTCTTCTCCTAGAGATCATGCCTTACTTCAGGATTCCTTCACCAGCTTTTGCACATGGTGCAGGCTTTGGCAGATGCGCATTAACTTTCAGAAAACTGTAGTGGTATCATTCCCTAACAGCCGTTCTTCATTGATGCATGATTGCACTTCCGAGAACACAATAATTCCCCGGGCACACGAGTATAAATACCTTGGGGTTATTTTATCACACAACTTTCATTGGTCGTGGCATATTGATTACATCACATCCAAAGTACTGAAAAAATTAGGTTACCTGCGTCGTACGTCATCTAAATCTCCGAAATGCACCAAGTTACTCTTGTATAAAACGCTCATACGCCCTATACTGGAATATGCTTCATGTGTCTGGAACCCGTATATAACATGCGACGTCAACAAAATTGAATCTGTTCAAAGGAAGGCGGTTCGTTTCAGTTGCCATCGCTACGATCACAACTTTTCACCATCAGCAATGACTTCCTTGAAACTCCCTCTCCTATTTACCAGACGGGATACCAATTCTTTGAAGCTATTGCATTCATTTCTTCACTAATCTTGTCGACTATCTTCAGAATGATTACATCTCATATGCTGATACTCTTTCAACTAGACGTTACCACAGCCTCAACTTAAAGCCTTTCTTTCCACATACGAACATTTTCAAGAACAGTTTTTTTCCTAGAGTTATTGAAATGTGGAATGACTTACCCGGTAGTATTCGTAAACTATCGTTGTCGGAATTTGTAGACGCACTGTTATAATAAATCTTTTTTTATGTCAACCTTGTAATCAGTGTATTTTGTTCATGTAAGTGAACCCCACTCCTGCGATAGCCCTGTATTGGGCTGCAGTTTTTGGAAATAAATACTAAATAAATAAACACATATCTACCCAGCAATGGCGAGAACACACACGAGTAACTTAATAGCTGCCATAGGCAACCTTGGCCTAGCGAAGGGAAGAATAAAAGTCAGTGTTCTAGCAGGAATCAAATCTTAGCATTCTGCGTGGCAATGAAATATTCTAAAACAGAACCACACCAGTTCGGATATACTTTTCAAATAGACCCTAATGTTCCTGTAACGTCAACGGTGGTTGCAGTACTGGTTATCCAAATTTTATGAACAATACATATGTACACCTGCAATACAGACGTCATGTCAGGTTAACGTAAATATTAGTTAGGTGTCCTCCGCTGATGTTCATTTCTGTAGCAGTGTTGAGGGCTACCATCCTCGCGCGAATCTTTGCAAACACCAGCGCTTCATACAAGCTTACCGCTTCTGTTATTGATAATATTCATGGGGCTGTTAGCATCGTTACGCTACTGTAAACAACTGCTGATGTAAAACACATGCGGTAGTTTAACGTATGTTTGTGCGTAGATTTGTACAAATATTTGGCACCACTTCTTAACGTCTCATTCAATACAAAAATTAAACACATTCATCTTCCATCTGCATCTTCAAATAACATTGATTCCCAAGGTACGTGGGATATGTCGAATTTTTTTCGGTTTTTGAACAATTACTGTTACAGCATACCCAAGCAAATAGTGTTGCAGCCTATCCCAGCAAAATTTTAAAAGTTTTAACGTCTTCGACGTCTAAAAAAAATTCTGGGAACTGGAATTTTCGGACCCATATTGCCGAAGCAACATATTAGGAACAAAAGCAACCATGACGTACAACGCCGCGAAAGTAGAGTGGAGTATATCTGAGAGCACAAAGTACAGGAATATGTCGGATGTATAGAGACAGTGGAAAATCCTTGTAGGCCGTGCCTACCTAAAAATTGATAGGTTGGGTTTAACGTCCAAAAACAACCTTATGATTATGAGAGATGCTGTAGTGGTGGGCTCCGGAAATTTTGACCACCTGGGGTTCTTTAACGCGCCCCCAAATCTGAGCACACGGGCCTACAACATTTTCTCCTCTATCAAAAATGCAGCGTCAGCTGCCGGGATTCGATCCCGCGACCTGCGGGTGAGCAGCCGAGTACCTTAGCTTCTAGACCACCAACCGCGGCGGGGCACCTACCTAAAAGTCAGCTACAGGGACCCGGTTGGTAACGACTTCAACATTCTGTATATTTGAGCATCTGATGTTACCTTTGGCGTAGCTGGAACTGTGAAAAAAACTTTTTCTGTGGTTCAATGCCTTATTTTAGCTCTTTAAGCCCATAGAAATGGCCTACTGATGGCGATATTGGTGCATTCGAAGCCTTTACACATTTAGCTATCTGTGGAGACTCAGCGAAAGGGTTACAATTTGCTCTTGTACTTTTCAAAACTTTCATATAACAAATTTTAAACCGGTTTAATAATCACATTGCTGCTGTGCGTATAATTTTAGATATATTCTGATAATTTTTCTCGGAGCTTACACTAGCATGAAAATCCTGCTACCTAGGACTTGCTCAATGCAATTTATTCTGAAAATGGCAGTGTGCTATTCCACATCTTTTTTTTTTCTTCCCCCGCAATTAGTTTGTTAATTTTTTCTATTTTGCTCTCGGTGGTTGTCTTACAATTAGGAATGATTATTTCTCGTAATTGGTACGGAGCAGATTGGGCCTAGGAGAAGGTTTTACAGTGAGAAACAGTAAAAACCAACTATGCATTTTTGACATGCTTGGTAAAATCATTCAGAAATTAGGCAATGCATTTCCATTTCTTTATTAAATCTTCTGCCTAAATGCTGATGCCCACAATGTAAATTGTCGCTCAGTAAAAATTGTCGTTTCATAATGTCATATCAGTTATTTAAAGTTGAGTGTCCTATATGGCACAAAATTTAGAAGTAGATTTATAACAAGTAATAAGGAAGATGAAAAAAGAAAAAGCTTGAGAATGAAAAATTAAAGAAAAAATCAAAACTCGTGCAAAAAATCAAGTTGATTTTCGGACTCTTGTGCAGATGATTTCGTGATATTTTTAATCAAAATTCGTACGCTTATATAGTTGAACGATTAAGTTTTTGCAAAAAATATCTGCGCCTCTTGAGCGCTTTCAGAGAAGATTTTAAGTTAATTCGATAATAATATATGTATTTTTTATTGAACAAGTATTGGTCTGTGATGACAAATTGATGGCAAACGATGGCTCATGTTAGCTATGCTAAACAGCAACAACGTATTCGTTTAACCTAAACGCGAAGACCAAGTGCTTAGGCAAGTTGTCAGAAGAAACATTATGTCTTCGAAGCCCCCGTAGTGAGGTAGGTTACCAGCCTTTCACCGTTATCGGGCTCTGTATAGTCTCTTTTTGTTCTCGTACAGTCCGTCTTCTAAAATATTTTGCATCTCATTCTGGCTGTAATCAAATCGTGGCCTTCTGTTAGGTGCGTTTCACTTATCTGCCATGCTATCTTATGTTTTTCTAAATTTTGTTATTGTTTGTGCCACTTTGCTTTCTTATTTTGGTTTCATCTGTTATGTTTTTTTTTTGCCCACACCTCAAGTACTGTTCCTCGGGACCCTTAAGGTACTAATAAACAAAAACGAAATGAATTGTTCTCAGACGTAAGAACTTGAGGCAAAAATTCAACCGGAGAAGCAAATTATGCACTATGCTCATAGCCAGGAATGGCTCCAATGCCACTCAACAAGCTTCTTTTCTTCTTTTTCTGGAGAAATGGGACATTTTATGTTGCGGCCGTACCAAAAACATGTAAAAAGCAAGCACTGTCAAATTTATTCGCAATTTGATGTGTGCCAGACGGTTCTCCTGCTGCAGCTTGTAACAGAAAGCACCATCCCACACCTTAGAGAAAATGAACATATTTCATAGTATTTCCCAGAGGCTCCTTCTGGGCTGTGGCTTCGGCGGCGAGGCACATATATAGGACAAAGTTGACCGTGATCTTAGTAATGTAACTAGAATATTTAAAGTTGTACATATTTGTGCCACTCTTCGCTGCTTTTTGTGTCCAACCCAGCGACAGTTGACATTCTACAAAATGACATATTCAAAGCTCAAACAACCGTCACTTCAGTAATTTTTATAGCAACTCGGAAATGTGAAGCGGAGACTATTTGTGGCACTCGTCACTGCTTTTTGTTTCCAAGCCTGCAAAATTGAGATTTTAGAGGCTGAAGACATATGCAAAGCCTAAACAACCGTCTCTTATTCAGTAATGCTTTAATGTGTTAACAAACAAGTTCGCTAATAATTTTACTTTAGTTTCTTTCATGTTATTACGATTTTAGTTTTGCTCGGATGAATACGGTGTCCTGGCAAGAATTTAGGAATTATCAGAAGAGGAAATAAAAAAAAAAGCCAACAAAACAAGCGACCGTTCAAGTGGTTCGCACAATTGAACCTTATCTCAGCCAAAACATTACAAGAAGTTCAATCGCTAATCTCACGACACGAGTTCGAGGAAACATGACTTCGCTATGCAGCCTTTACAGGGCATTCCGCAGCAGGCGCGTCGCGTCCCACATACGCACGGATTTCCTTTAGAGGGCAACGGGTCGTCGAATTGAACGCTCAAACGGGTCACCCCGAAACATCGCTGTAATCGAACAATTGAAACGACAGCCCAGCACCCACAAAGAAGCCACCTGACCGACTCAGCTACAGGTCAAGTAGACTGGTACCTGTGGACACAACGTCCATCTCACTCCCTCTACGGCGGCCTATTTCTTTTATCTGCGCGGTATAGGCGCCGACTGTCTTTAGAGGTCAGTCAAACATCCGCACTGGCCGCATACAAAGCGTACCGGATAGTTTGAGCACACACGAACTGTCAATCACAAAATGGTCGTGCGGGATGCATCAGCCCCGACCAGACCGAACATACAACAAAGTGTCTGAAGGGACACTGGACGTTGTCGATATTTAAATGAAACGTCAATTCTTGGGAACAGTCGTCTCAACCGCCATCGTAAAAGCGAGGAGCGAAAATACATGTCTCTCATTTTAGCCTAGCATATATACATTAATCTGAACAAACGTGAAAATACAAATACTCGCACTACGAAGTCCCGAAACTTGGTTTGCCGAGTGGACGAAGCCGAACGGACGACTAACAAAGTGGAGGAAGTGTGGACGACTTTTTAACGACCTATCGAGATAAGAGAGTGCGGGCCACGAAACCAGATTTACACAAACTCCTATTTGGTAGTTTTGTTTTTAAGAAGGGCCATCCCATGTGGCGTTCCGGTGATATCACGGGGTCCTTCGTAGCGTTTTCCTTCGCGAGCCTTCACGAAAACAAGGTGACCCGTCCTGGAATGCGGACACGGATGCCTTAGATTCGACTGATGCCATGAAGAGAGAGCAATTCCTTTCCTTCTTTTTATTTGTTACGACATAATCAAAAAGGTTCTGGTTCTAGGATAAGATGCCTGTTGCTCATTTTCAGGACGGAAACGGGGAACCGTCATAATATGCTACACACCTGATATTTTAAAGGAAACGTGCCATCAGATATGAGAAACAAATACTCGAGCATGGAGAGCTTATGATACAGAAGCGGCCACAGCTCAGTAGAAGTACATTTCTCGAAGGATTGGCTGCATTCGACCGTTACCCAGTATGTAACACGTAGGTACATACACTTTTTGATGAGGTAAATTACGCCGTGGTGCATATTCTTGCACCATGGCGTATTGTATATTCTTGCACCATGGCATGGTGCATTGTGCAAATGAGTGCATATTCTTATTTTTTCACGGCCAGAAGGTAAGCAAACTTTGTACAAGACGAAGGGGAATTTCACGCTACTGTTCCTTCCTTCTTTATATATAATCGATGAAATCCTACTAAAACTGCCCTTTGTATATACACGATGATGATAGGAAAGGGAATCACATGGATATACACTTTCAATAGAGCAACACTTGCTTCGATGCTGCTACCTTTGTGACAATGCGCGGATTATATCAGGAATTAGGTGATCCCAACTAATGCGACACGCAACTAAAAGAGGCAACCCATAGCTTTTCGTACAAAGGCTATAGTTATGTAGCCCTGGTAACAGGATTGTTGCTATTTCCGTCATCCACTATAGTGCATCATCGTCTTATTTACTACCGAAATTAAACTATTCACGCTCTCGGCGATGTTCCTTTCGTTGCCGCATGGATATGTAACCGCTGCTCTTCATCGTTCAAGCTTATAATACCAGAGCAGATTAGCATAAGTGCGGGTCACTTGTTGTTTTAAACGTGTAAACCTGGTGAGCTGTGTACATTGTCGTAAATTTTAAAGTTTATTCACGCGTTGAAGTTCAACGACATTGACGGCCACGCACCGTCAAAAGCACAACTGTCTAAACACATCTGTGATTCGGTTTCATGGTGCCACACGGTAGCAAGGGGATGAAAACAAACAATCAAAATGGTCAAGATACCGGAACGCTCCTGTACATAGTAGTCAATCTACGAAAGCACAGTTGCTAATGGCAATACTTTTTTCGTTGTTGTTGTCCAAGAGGGAACTTCCGGCAACGAAATCCTTTATTAATGTGTCACATTAATAAAGGGGCACATTGGCGTAATAATAATAATAATAATAATAATAATAATAATAATAATAATAATAATAATAATAATAATAATAATAATAATAATAATAATAATAATAATAATAATATAAAGTGGGGTTTTACATCCTGAAAACACGATATAATAATGGGAGACACTATAGTAGAGAGCTCGAAAAATTTTACCCATCTGGTGTTTTTTTTAACGTGCACTGACAGTCATCGCAACTACACGTTGAAGGTTCATGACAAATTGTTCTCGACACGTGCCTATTTTCCTAACTAACAGCAATGTCTAGATAAGTGTCTTCAAACTATGAATGGTTAAGGTCAAGCTCCCAGAAAGAGCACTTAACACCATGTATTCTTCAGACAAACCCACACTGAATTGGTTGAGGCCCCTTTCCAAACTTTCTTGTCATGAAGCAGTGGGAAAGTATTATTTTACGTTTTTAAAGGCGCAAATATATACCATAGATGAAGTAGTTACTATAATCAAATCGTGCGCCAGATATGTACTGAGCTCTATGCAAATAAATTTCTTCTAATACCACTATAAAACTTCTTCCTCTGTATTTACATGAAAGAAACTATGCTGCCAGCAAATTGTCTTAATTGCTTCGTGAACAAGTTCTAGCTTTAACGTATGATCACATCTTTAAGCGAAATAGCTTCAAGAATGTCTTTGGAACTGTTTTCTACTCTGTACTATTTATTCGTGTGTCCTCTGTCGTGAAATTCGCCACCATTAACCTAGACAACCAGTCCACACTTCTGCACAGGCAAACTATCCTCAGCAATGTTCCTCGGCTTACAACCAATAATATTAACAACTGAGCTGTGCCACATAACGACTAGATGACTCATTAGTGGCACGCAAACATTCATAAAATAGTGGAAGAAAACTCCCATATTGCCACAGATGCTAGCATCAACACTTCGTACAGAATGAAGGCTAAGTCTTACTGGGTTGTACGCAACATTTTTAATAAGAACGGAATTTCGGAGAGTGACAGAGTCTTGAAAGAACACGTTTCGAGCCATCCAAATTTGGTTACAGTCACAAATGGTGCCCAACGTATTTTATTTGTATATGCTCTAAAGACACAGTCAATAATTTTCTTTTTTTTCTTCCTCGCTTGCATAGTTGTGGTGTCGCACAAAATCAGTGCTAAGCCTAAAACGCAGCGATCAAGAACTCCTCTCGTCCCGGACTTCACGCACCAACTGAACCTGAAGTAGAGAAAAATGATTGCATGCTAACCACGTGACAGCCAAAGACCTGGACAACGTCCCTCTCTATATTCTCGCAGGCCAGCTCGAGCGGAAGATGGCTAAACCAGGAAAACCTGTCGTCCGGCTTCAGAAAACTATTCATTACTATCCAGACGGCCGAAAACACCCGCCCAGCATGTCGTCTGCTTCCCCGGAGCCAGAATGCATCATTCCTCAGCTACAGAAAAATAAAAGTCTTAACTAAAGCCTCCCCCTGTGTTTCAAGCTTTTGAGGTGAACGAGAGAAAAAGCAAGTAGGGAAGCAAATGGTCGGTTGGGTAGGATCCGCAAGAAACGAGCGTGCAGGAAGCACGTCTAGGAAGTCATTCACTCCCAAGGTTGGCTCGCGCTGCACGTAATGACATGCAGTCGTTGCCTGGCGAGCAGCAGGTGTTGGTTCGCTGGGAGCCGAGAAATATTTCTGGGGGCTGCAGTGCAGAGGCGGGGGGGAGAACGAAGCTGAAATAGCAAGAAACACAGCCGGTCACCCGCCGGAGCAGCGTTTCCTGGGCGTGAACCTCCCGACTTGGCAATCGCCCCGGCACGCCATGCGTGACTCCGAGTTCAGAGAGTCTGTGACCCTGACTTGTGTGTGCCTTCACGTTTCAAGACCTGCCGAGGACACCAGGAAGGTTAGGGCTCGTGCACTTGGCCCCAGGGCACCGGCGCTCTTCTTCGTACGTGATCCTACCAGGCAGGAAGGAAATGCAAATTTGCCCACGACTTATAGGCGGGGCGATGCGCCTAGCCTCCTCTCGATGTAACGTGGTGCAATGTAAGAGGAGCCACTTCCTGCAGATTCTCATGCTTGAGTCTCTCTCCGATTCTTATTTTTCGAGCCGTTGTGCGCTGCTATGTTCCGCGAACCCCCCCCTCTCCCCCCCCCCCCTCTCCCCCCCCCAAAAGAAGGTGTTTACATATCTTTTTGGGTGTTGAAGTGTTGCATATAGAATGCTGTTTTCGCAGAAACTGCCCCGAAATGTTACACCGTGTCAAGCAAGCAGGACGCGATGTTGTTTCCAGGGTTTGGATATTTAAATGCTGGTGCATGAATAACAAGGGGACGAACTGTATGCGATGATATCTTATGTAAACTGGAAAAGCCTGTGCTCAAGTGAGCGTGCTGAACCCGAGTTTTGATTACCAGGGCGTCGCGTTAAAATACTTGCCCCCCTCCCCGACTCCTTCCCCTACCCTCCTTGTAAAGTTGCTGCACGTGACTCATTACGTCACCATGCCATTTATGCCACCTTAGCTCAGTAATGCCTTTCTTTAATGAGTGCTTTTACTACTGCAGCAAATTTCCTGTTCCTATTATGCAACGAATGCCTGAATGGGTATTACATATACATGAATAATTTCATAAGTTCCCTTCAATGGTAACCGATTCCCGACAGTTATATTGACCACAGAAGCACAAATTCCGTCGTTCTAAAGTGAGCATCACAGTCTGTGTGCTTCAGTGATGTGCTGGACATATGATTTGCTCGTTTTTGCAGTGTAAGCTTACAGCTTGCCTATGCAAAGAACCGAATACGATTGTGAACTGGAATTACGCAAAAAAAATGATCACGAAAAATACAGCACGGACAGGCGCAGGCCAACCACTAATGTTTATTAGAAGTAGCGAGGCCACTGGTTGACCTGCATGAACTCGAGGTTGATTGATTTGTGTTACCCCACTGCCAACCTGTTCTCATAACCGCGTGTCCTTGCTTTTTCTTAATGTGTGTATTTTTTTAGACTAAACCTCATTTGTTAGTCTGCGCCTGTCCGTGCTCTCTCTTGTTCAGCTTTTTTTGTGGAAATGCCGTCCACAATGCGATACGAACTCACCGAACGCTCGGTTCTTCTGATCTGAATAAGTTTTGTTGATATAGATAGAAGCTGACTTTAGTGCGCAGCAATGAACGGGCATTTGTACTTGCTCCCCGTAAGAACGAACACAGCAAGGAGTTAACCGAATCGTGGACGCTTGAACGCTGAGGCAAACCTTGTGCCACTCGTGACGAATCGCTGTTCGGTTTAAATTTCACTGACCTGGTTCCTAATTTAGACAAGCTCGCTACGGATTGCGAACTGTCGTCGTTTTTGTTGCCATTATTTTTTTGGTCAACTTTTGGACAGCGTTGAGCCACGTGCAGTGACTATTCGCAAATTGTTTTTTTTTTCTTGATAGTTGCAATTTGGCTGTTACTTGCTTACTTTTTTTAGTATTCGCTGCCGAGATTAGAACGCTTGAACACACACACACACACACACACACACACACACACACACACACACACACACACACACACACACACACACACACACACACACACACACACACACACACACACACACACACACACACACACACACACACACACACACACACACACACACACACACACACAATTGGAGCAGCTTTTTCCTAACGGCGCCAAGTTGGAAGCTGCTGTGGAACTGCATGCATGGACAGGCTTTATTGCTTCTATTTCATTTTCTCCTTCTTGCTTCCTCTGTTTCTTTGACGTCCTCTTTCTGATCATTCTATGAGTTTCTCTAATTTTTATTTATCTATAATCTTCCTGTTTCTTTTTGTTTCGCTCTCTCTCTTTATTTCTCTCTCTCTCTCTTATAACTTTTATGTGCGGCTTGTGTTGTCGTGTTTCCGTAATCACAGAAGAACGAACGAATGAATGAGTACCTTATTGAAGAAAAGGACGACTCTTGGCCGCTGTGGGGGATGCGATGAGAAAGGGACAAGGGGCATAAAGGGTGAAAGAGCAGCTTCATGTCACACCTTCGCATTGCTCATGTGACCTCGCCAGCGACCTCTCCTGAGGCAACCTCTCAAACAGACCAGCTTGACTGTTCGTATCTGACTGTACCGTATCTGACTGTACCGTACCGTAGCTTTCTGTGCTCCGCGGTCTGACTTTATTGAATCCTGTAGAGTGGTCATGTCGGCTTCCAGCTGATGTTGAATAAGCCGTTTGCCTGTTGAGAGTGCCACGAATGTCTAAATAATCAGGTGTTCTATAAGTCTGCTCGGCAGAGCGCCGAAAAATTGCAACCGGACCGCAAAAAATACATTGTCGGATGCCACACGGGCATGTATGCTAAATTTCAAAGGTTGGTTCACACATCAAAAAGAAACTTTTTTTTTAACAAAGTGACGGCCAGCTCTGCATACACACCACACGTACTAGACAAATGGCAGCAAACTAACCGACCTTCAAGTGACTCTATTTAATGTTGATGATGCTCGTAGGATCATTGGCACCTACCCACTCTGGGAGATTGGCCAACAGTCGGGCGGATCATACATATTGAATTTATGATTAATAGTTAGTAAGATCTAAAATATTTTTGAGGTGATTTCTTTTACTGTAACGTTGATTATGAATAGGTGTAATTTTAAGTCACACTATTTTGTGTAATTTCCCAGAGACTGAAGATCTTTTGACTAGGAAGGCTGAATAAAGAATTGTTAGTAGTTCGTATACACCTACCAAATCTATTCGAGTCACATGTAAAGTTTTCGACAGTTTGAAAATATTCCTGGCCGAGTGCCCCAGCACAAAGACCCCAAATGACAGCAGAACGGCCGACGTAACCGGTAGACCACATTTCCGCAATATAATTTTGATACGTTTTCTGTGTAATGAAAAACGTTGGCAGCTCAACAAGAAGCGTTCGATAGTTTCGAGTTCTTTGCAATATGATCAATAAGGGGAGACCGCCAAACCCACTCTATGCACGTAAAAGATTTGGAATTCCACAACACATTCTGGTTATTGCAACTTCAGCTCGTTTTGCTGCACATCATTTACTGCTCCAAGGGAACAGTAGGTGCAAAAAGTCCGGTGATGAATCGAGACTTTGAGTAAACACCGATAATGCATACTTTCTGAACCTTTCCGCAGCAACAAACGCACTCTATTTATACGCAGTCATAGAAGTAACGCAGCGGTTTATATCATCAACACGACGCTTGAAGAACAAGAGTAAAAATACTTCTCCTTGGCGCGCGTTCAGTGGGTTACAGCTCGCTATGTCTGCGTTACCTCATGCGACAACAACCGCACAAATCACAGCCAGATCCACTCCGGGAAAGTTGAGGAAACAGCGGAGCTGACACGTGCTTTCTGCCTTTCTTCTTTCTTTTTTCGCGAGTAGTTCGCAAGAATTTTTTTTAGACTATGGATTAATGTGTCGCATCATTGCTGTTGATTAAATACTCTCGGCAAAGCTGTGGGGAGTGCCTTTCCACTATTGCAGACAGCTGTGCTATGTAGATGCAGATGTAGATCATAAATTTGTGGCTCACATCCACCATGGGGGATTGGCAAAGAATTGGGTTGCTTGACAAAAAGGAATATACATATTTAAATACTAGCGAAAAGAATCATAAGAGAAATAAAAATATTTGCAAATTATTTCTGACAGAAAAATTGCATGAATTAGTTCCCGTTTTCACTAAGAATTTTCGTAACTTCTTTTTTTTTCTATCACAGGCTGAGCACTTGAGATCCCACGCTACACGATGCTCATTCACGGGCACTCTCGATCCCCGTGGTGGCATTTCAGTGCCGCCGTTGTCCATTCAAGCCAACTACTCACTCAAGACACGTATTGCTATCGCAGCTTTGTTCGAACGCCAGCAGCATTGCAAGTGCTGCTTCTGTGCGTGACATGACCGCTTACAGCGCTCAGCGTCACGGTGGTCCGACGAAGAGTGAACATCCTCTAAAAAACCACGACAATGGTATACATGCTGACAAAGCCTTCTTCTAAGCCGCCGGCGTTCAACACTCTAAGTTCGGTATTCCCACTTCAATGCAACTCGCGACAATTTAGTATAGGCAACTAGTTGAACATTTCGATCACAAACTGCAGTCACTGAGTTCGAAAATCTCTGAAGTTAGGCGAGGCGATTTTTTTTTTATTTCCGTCAAGTTGCTTTGCCAGGACACATGTGTTACAGAAACAGCTGCGTAGAAAGCGATCGGCGATATTGTTGCCGAAGTTTGGGTTGAATGCAGCTGTTCTTAGAGTTGTGGTGTCGTCAATCACTGTTCATTCAACAGTGCTTGTCACAGCACAAAAGCAATGGAGCCGCAGCGCTTATTCATGCAAGAAGTGTTGGTCGCCTAACTAAATGCCTCCTAGCGAAGTTGTTGCAGCCTGCCAGTAGCTTCCTATTAGAGTCGCTCATGAGAAGTGGCACATAAAAGGAATCATTCATGCCGACTCAATGCGTAACCCAGACCTAGAGAACGAGATAAAAAAAACAGCAAGAAAGAGATCGACGTATCACACAACAGCATCGAATCAGCCAGCACGCGATGCATCCAGCACCGCTGCCGATTCAGTTATCCTCCTCACGCACTGCATGCTTCTGCGAGTCACGCATTTTTTTTTATTCTTATTCCTTCCTCCGTCCGGAAAAGAAGAATAAGGCGAAGAAGAAACAGCATCCGCGGAGCACCGTTCCCCAACGTGTTGCGCAAGCGGCCGGAAAAAAAACGTCCTCGATTCCAGGCGTCTTGTGGCGTTGTGTAAGGCAGAAAAAGCATGCTAGTAGGACTGAACACAACCCACCTCCTCTGTCCCCCTCCACTCGTCGAATGTATTGTAATCATTTAGCTTTTCTGTGTAGCCTCTCTTAAAGAGCATGTGTGTGTCTTTTTTTTCCTTCTGGCTGGTAGCTGTACCGTCTTCACAAGATGGCCAGTCCGCAGGATCTTCACTTATGCTCTTTGCAAGTTTTTATGACTCATTCGGTGCCTTCTTTCTGTTTTGCCTTCTCCTTCCCCTTATTCATAGAATATTATCACCTTCCCAGTTGTTGAAGATGAGAGAGAGAGAAGTAATTCTTTCTTATGCATCTCTATATTAGTCCTTTACATCGAACATTCAACTCCCACGGCTGTGATGGAAGACCTCGCGCTGACATGCACCCGGCGACCGCCCGTTTCCGCGCTTTCTTCGTCATCGTCCCTGCGGGGAATCGGTCTTCACGTGTTCCAGTAGCCTACCCATGCACCCTCTTTCCTGCACAAACACACCCCTGTTGTCGGGGGGGGGGGGGGCGAAACTCTGCCAACGCAGACAGTGCATCGCACCGTTAAACTCAAACCAAACAAACACATGAAACTGGAGGACGACTTGGGCAGAGCACGGAGGGACGGTGGTGGAGGTCGAAGTGGACGTGGCAACAATACACAAAAGGTGCTCGTCTGCCACGACCAGCGTGGTATGAGAGGAGAAAGAGGGGATCCTTCCTCCGCTGTTCAATACCGTCGACCTCGCAGCCCCCACGTGTGAAGGAAAAACGCTGTGCGAACTGCGGATGCGAGGCGAGACCGGCCTTCAGAGGAGGAAAGGACGTCTCAGACGTGAGCTGAACCAGACCTCGTTTCCTTCTCTCCTCGTGCGTCTGTGTGTACCTACCTGTTACCCTGCAACGAGGTCAATGTCCCCGTGACGTCATGTCTGGGGCAGCTGAGGGGAGGAAGCGGAACACCCGGAGAGGACATGGTTACATCTTGTGAGAGGGTATGAGAAAGAGCAAGCTCAGAGGTTGGGCCCTCTCCCCGCGATCTCTCCACTCATCCCCTCCTCAAGACCACTATCCGCCATGGGGGTGTGACCCCTGCCGCCGCCTCTTCCTTCCAAGTTCAAGATGTTATGTAAGTGGGCGAGGAGGGCGGGGAGGCGATACGTCTGTTCCTGCTGCCAACGGCCTGCTCGCTCCAGGCGGCTCCGTCACCCCCCGACAACTGAAAGGAGGGGTGGCACTGTTCGCTTCCGGGTTCCTCCGGGTGGAGGTTCCCTGGCAGCCAGAAAATGTGCATGCACATCTTTTAAGGCATTGCCGTCGGCTGATAGATCGCCAGTCCGGGATCTGCAGGAGCTGCCAGCAGTGCGTTCGTGTGTGCGGTGCGCTGCTCCTCCGGTTCCTGCCGCCGCAGACGCCAGTGCACGGCAGTGCACCGCGAACAAAACGGCAGGACCACAGGACTGAGCAGCAAGAACCGCCGTAGGAGCACACCAGCGAGTTAGGTGAGCACCACGTTTACGCCACAAGAAACGGTCATGCGTCTGTTGAAGACCGCTCGAGGTTCTCCTTTCCCTTCACCCTATCGTCTCTTTTCTTCTCACGAAATATAACCAGCCCTTGCTGTACAATGGGACTTAAGGGCGATCTAGCTCTCACACTGCTCCTTAAGAACGGGAAAGGGTGGGACAGGAAAGGAGCTTCATTGTTAGCTTAACGGTGATGTCCCCCCCCCCCCCCCCCAGCCCGACCGGGCAGCAGGACCGAAACCGGCCTGCTTGAGAGGGGACCACGGGGTGGGTACGAGCGGATGATAGCGGGCGGGTGACCCGAATTACGGGGAAGTCCGGTTTCGTAGCGCGATGGCCAGATTCGGCTCGGCTTTGCTGGTGGCCCTGGAGAGGAAGCAGGTTCGGCAGCAGGTATACCGGATCCTCCTCGCATCCGTAATATTGGTCCAGGTCTCAGTCGCCCCGCCAGCAGCGCGCCGGCGAATCAACCCCGCCAGACGAGGCTCGTAGTAGAATCTTCACCGCACACGCAACCGAGGATATCGCGACGACACGACGACCTTGCACGCTCCGGACGGTGCAGTGCATCCAAGACCCCCCGGTACGTTGCCCCTGACAATTCTCCGTCATGACGAACGTGCCATCGTCGCCTTGTTATTTTTTGCTCTCAGCCTAACGTTGTTACGACACAAGGTCAAGTCCGAGACCACAAGGAAGGGCGCAAATTGCTTGCATCTCATTAGACGGTAGCTTGAGCTCGGGGTGGAAGTCCAGTCAAGAGGTGTGAGGCTTCCACGCATGCGAGGTGCCTGCGGGTGAAGGAAACAGTAATTGGGGATCTACCCTCTCATGCCTAACTATCTTAGCACTCGCAATTTGTTGGCCACTTCTCGCGTGATAACCCGACCTAAAGGGCAGTTAATGACTAAAAGTCTCTTTCAGTTGCATAACTGTGCCGATGGTTCGGAAATGTACTGCGCATCATTAAGGAGCCATTTGTCAAGTAAAAAAAAAACGTGTGGGCAAGTTCATACGACCGATGAATCGGTTTCCCGCTTCAAATGTCACTCATCGCAGGAAAACCACTTAGACAATCAGAATCATGTGCTGCTAAATTTTATTCCTTTATAAGCCCCCCCCCCCCCCCTTATGAACGGTCGTCCTTTGCAGCTTTGCTTCGACCAGTGTTCAGAGTAATACATAATTAAGTTCTCAATGCTTAGGTCTATATTTCTCCGCAAACTGTGAATATATCAGTTATTAGATATTAGAATGTTCGAGTACAATTTAAAAATAAAACCAAATAGATGTCGCAAAGGACAATCTGGCATTTTTCAACATTTAAGCTTCGTAATTCTTTACAGAGGATTACTGTAAATGCGTTGGTAGCCTTCACGACATAACGCTATAAGCATTACTTGATTTCCAGCATAATTACCCTAACTTGGGTTGCCATTTGACGCACATAAAATGACCAGGTTTAAGAACACTTAGTGCAGGGCACGCGTCGAAGTAAAATGCTCTTAAGGTATATAGACTCCTCGGAAGTTGCGTAAATGTCTCCACAAATACTGTTCAAATTGTGATGATACAAAAGATTAGCTATGGGCGTAGGTAGACGTTGGTGTTAACAGGGTACTTACCCTGTTCATTTGCATTGAGTAGACAGGGCCGCCAATGTTTGTCAAAGCGACTCTAATGGTTTCACAGTTTGTATCGTTCCACGAAGACTTCTGCAAATCCGTATGTTGCACGAAAGAGGTTGCCACCCAGACCATCATCATCACATAAACATCCCTGGTTGCTTCAAGTTGTTTCAAACTGAGGCTTGGGTGTTCCCCAGTAAGTGCTCAGTACAATTCTCAAGCGGATGCTCATCTGCCTACATTGAGTTTTTATGGATGGCACATTCTATATGTGAGCGCTAACTAGGGGTTGTTACTTTCCCTCTGAAACAATACAGTATTAGCACGTCAGAAAACTCATTCAGGCTGACCTGTCAGCCCTTTTGTCATAATAAACCTCTCTCTTTTTCTTTTTCTGCTTATATCTTCTGAAATAACCTGAAGCTTGCAGATAGCTCCAAGATCGCTAGAAAGATAAACGATCCAGCCCAAATATACTTTGGAGGGGCACCGGCTTATCAGTATTGCCTTACAGTAATTTCATGATCGTATAAGTTTGACAATGTTCAATTCCAACGTTTTTATACCAGGTCCACCATCTCTTTGTCTGTTCCAGGTGCCACGCAATGAATTCTCGAAACGGCATAATTGTTCTCGCAGTCCTGGCCACACTGCTGGCGTCAGCAGTTGGCCAAGGAATCTTCGGTGGGCAGCTGCCTCCCAGTCGACCAGGAAGACCTCAAAGCATAAGTGAGAAGTACTTTTATGATTACTTGTACTGTATATAAGTGTATAGCCATATGCTCAGCAGATTCGCATACAGAGAAATATGTATGGTTGCGAAGTCTAGAAATGGCAGTGCGTAACGTTGACCCATGTCTTCTTGTGTTCGTGAGTACAAAATCGGAAAGTTGCAGTCTCGAAGGCTCCATCACACGAATTAGACGGTTCTTTACTCGTCAAACATAGTCCGCTCAATGGTTGCCAACTTAGCCTGTAAGCTTGTAGAGCAAAGTTGTGTAATCTTCGGTGCTTTGTCTAAGACGCCTGGTTGAGCTGAACTCTATTAAGTGACATTAAATGTCACGGGATTTACTGGTAGTTAGCAGCAAAGCCAGTCACGTAGGCTCAAGCGCAGAGGGGATGAAAATACCTGAGAGCTATAGCTCCAGCACCAAGACTCTTCATCCCGTTCCTTCTCACCGGCCAGCTAGAAGGTGAGATGAGGTAGAAGGTTGAAATACCCTCCTCCTAAGATTGCTCATTTTCGCATGCGAGTACACACACGCAAAAATACAAGCGCACGCACGAACGTGCATACAGAAGGTATGGTTGAATCCCCCCCTCAGAAAACGATTTATTGGTATGGTACACAGGTATACTCTTAGCAGCTAATCGGCTACTGCGGTGTTTGAGCTCCATTCGCTACGTTTTAGTTGGCACGCTGCGTCCGCTCTGCGAACGCAGCGTGCCATTGAGATGGCTATAGGAGCTCGTATCCGAAGAGCTGCTGCGAACACCCAACTAAAACAGCCTAGTGCGTCGTTCTTTTTCTCTTTTGTTTAGAACTCGCACTGTGTATTTTTGAATAAATATATCCACCGTATAGTCTGAGCTTTTTGCATTCTTCCATGTGCTCTTTAGCTGGCATCATCAACCTGCTGCGTTACCAGAACCAGCCGTGCGAGGGACGCAACAACCAGAATGGAACCTGTGTCAGTGAACAAGACTGCATTGACCGGAAAGGAACGGAAGTCAACAGATGCGCCAACGGTTTCGGTGTTTGCTGCTACGGTAAGCGACAGTCGAGCACTACTGAATTTCTGCTATTCGGACATGGTGGTACAAGTTCATGATGAAAAAAAAAAGAAAGGCGGCCAAGCTACGCATCGCATGAACAGACTCCCAGAGCAACGAGTGTTCCAGCAAGCGCTCCGAGGAACCTTCACTATATTATAACTCGCAGAAAAGTACTTGAGGGAAGGTCTCGAAATATCGAAGTTTCTTTATGATTTCCAGTGACAGTGGCGTATTGATTCCCTCCAACTTGTGTTCTTCATGACTAGAGAACTCTGTTCTTCGGTGAAGTAGAAATGACGTCTGCATTGCATTTTATGACACGTACGTCCGTAATTAGAAGGTATTCTTTGTATACGTTTCTCCCACCTTTCATCACACGACCCATCAAAGGCAGTTGGTTGGTGATGGCTGTTTGAATGGTTAGCTATTCACAATAATAGACGTCACACGGTTATTCACTAGAGAGATAAAACTCCACTGCAGCCCTTCCCCTTAACGCTCTTCCTTCGTGAAGTAAAGACATTCTAGCTTTACAATATTATTAGGTGGGGTTTAACGTCCCAAAACCACCATATGAACATTGTCAATACGAGAGATGTCGTAGTGTACGGCTCTCAAAACTTCGACAACCTAGGTTCTTTAACGTATACACCCAATTCTGATCACACGGGCCTACAAAATTTTCACCTCTATCGACAATGCAGCTTATGCAGCCGGGATTCGATCCCGTGACCGGCGGGTGAGCAGCCGAGTGCCTTAGCCACTAGACCACCATGGCGGGGAAATGTAGCTTTGCTAGGTGTGGAAATGTGAAAATGAAAAGCCGAAAGGCTGTTTGGGAAGGCGTGCCATTGATGCACGGCTTTCGCGGCTAAACGGGTGTATACGACCAATTCACGAGTTATCGAGGGTTCTTCCTTGGTCGCCATTGTTGTTCAACAGCATGCATGGCCGTAACCCGACGCCTAAAAAACAGACGTGAAAAGTCCGACTCAGTAATGACATCGGGCCGAATCGACTCCCACGCTTTAGATTATCACCCTTCACTCCTTGCACACATCTATGTGCCCAATAACTCCAGTACAATAAAGAACTATGTAAAGGCCACCGTATCACATGAACATGGGCTAAGTGTAGCTTAATGATTTCGGTTGTGAATTTAAAGTGGAAATAATAGGGGACAGGTGCATTCCCAACGAACAAGAATTATATATAAATTCTGAACAGTTCAATAAGCATTCATTACCTTTTTAACTACACAACTAAGTAGGCGACAACCGAAACTAGAAAACAAACTAAAAAGTGTTTTTGTCCCTTTTCTTAATGTAGAACATCATTTTAGCTCTGAAAATACCAATAAACAATCATTAATTCATTAGTTGCTAAACTTAATAGGCGCCCGCTGCAATTACCTTTCCAGAGTACTGCCACAGTGATCTCCATTGTCAGAAAGGAGAAGCCATGTTTCTGTCCCAACGCTTTTTCATGCCGAATCACAGTAGGGCTTTGAAAAGAATAAAGCGATCAAGTGTATAGGCGAAGCGAAACACTATAGATTGTTTCTACAGTTCGCCCGCTGTTATTGAGCCCGCAGTTGTCAGATATGTTACAGGTCTGCACGAAAATCCTTCATTCGCAGTGAGTTTCACGTGCGGCAAGTCCACTAGCGACAACGAGACGGAGTTCGTGAACCCAAACTACCCGAACGGCGAGAACGGCACGGACACCTGCCAGGTGACGATCGAGAAGCAGAACAACGTGTGCCAGCTGAGGCTCGACTTCCTCGAGTTCAGCCTGGCCCAGCCCGACGAGAACGGACAGTGCATCACCGACTCCTTCATGGTTCGAACCACGGTCGGCGAGCGCCTGCCCATTCTCTGCGGAGAGAACGCGGGACTGCACTGTGAGTGGCCTCGAGCACTTCCGTGCACACAACTCCAGTTCAAGGGCGTAACACCAATGAAGGCCTGGCCACACGTGCGCGTTGCAGCGTCTCGGCGCGTGGGGGAGCCGCGCCCTCTCCCTATAGCGAAAGAGGGCGTGAGGCTACGCGAAGCAGCGCGCCCACACTCTCCGTAGGGTGAGGGCGTAGCGCCGTGTCATAATCCCACGTGCTGACACGCTGCCATGGGTTCGTGTGGTTAGAGGGATAGAGTGCTGCGCCGTGGCAAAAAGTAACGCGCTGCAACGCGTACGTATGGTCAGGCCTAAAGGGCCGGCCGGGCTTATCGTCCATCCATGGTCACGTGGTCAAGCAGCGATCAATACAGGCCCAAAACCAGGTTAACAAGTGTCAAAACCAGTATACAATAAACTTACACGGTTAAAAATAT
Organism: Rhipicephalus microplus; assembly: GCF_013339725.1. Lineage (NCBI taxonomy): Eukaryota > Metazoa > Arthropoda > Arachnida > Ixodida > Ixodidae > Rhipicephalus > Rhipicephalus microplus. The sequence goes on from NC_051167.1 coordinate 185,539,626, forward strand.
TGCGAACAATAAAACTAAAATAATACTAGTAATAATCTACCTAAATTGGGACAACTACTTTTGAATGATCCGGGTTTGGCCCAAGCCGCGCGAAAGATGGCCCCACCATCTCGGCAAGTATGCGACCGCCAAGGAAATCAGTGCGTTGTCTATGTGATGCACTTTCTCCGGTTTCATGGTATATATAGTTGAACTGCATTATACGCATGATTTGGAACTACACCAAGACAGACAGAAGAACATTGATTAGCACAGGATTTCGGGTGGGATTCAGAACTGCATCAACACTTACGCAAAGACTTATTAGCGCCAGAGTTATTAAATCATACCGGTACCAAAACTGCGTTCCGGAACCCAGACACGCAGCCGGCCCAAGTTTGCGGGAGTTAGCAGACTGTCACGCCATCAAGGGCTCGTTGCGTGTGCGGAATACATGGAGCCTATGGGAAGTTTTGCAACTCATATATTCATATATTTATTTATTTATTCATTTACGTGTTTAATGATTGATTAATTGATTTATTGCCCCTTTATCCTGGCGCAGCACACCACGGGGGATCCAGCATGAAACGAGTGGTGTCTTGCTACATAAAATAATTTGTTAATAATTTAAAAATCGTAAGAATGGATAGTTTTAAAATCATATGACTGATATGATTGAATAACTCCGCACTAGCGCTACATTACCCGCCGAAATAGTAGTGCTTCGTTAGATACAAATAAGCGCCAAATTCAAGCTTTCTTTTTTCGTCCGAGAACCAAATTTGGTGGAAATGATCAACTCTTTTCGAGAAAACGCTTGTCTCACAAAGAAACGAAAATCTGGCACTCTCAGTTAAATGATATAGAGTGACCTGAGGCGGTGGTTGTCACATGCTAAGGGTCCACCAGTCTGCTTCTGTGGAGGGCAGTAATGTCCTTGTTTCACCGCAGAAGCAAGAGTCATTGCGTGTAGCACACAACCATGTCATTCTTGAAAGTTCCTGAAAGTATTCTGCTAAAATTTTCAGCCAGAACTTTGACAAGAAACGATGCATTGAGAGCATCCAAAGAGCCTTCATGCACAGTTGTGCATGCAGTTTGCAAGTGTCCGCAATCTTTAAGGGCACGTTGCTTTACACTCAATGAGTGCAGCACTTTCAGATTCCTTAGTATTAGCTACTGGTGCAACATACTACCTTCTGCTATCAACGAAGAAAAAAAGTGTAAGTTTAAGGAATCGTTTTATTTGCGAGACGCACAAAAATTCACTTCAACATTATAAACATTTGCAATAACATCTTTTATACTTTTCCAGGAATCATTGTCGCTTAGTTCTCATTATTTTTCGGTGTCAATGTAACAAGGAAAGGACATGCTTCTGTTCCTATGAAAATTCATGTAACGCGCCTTGAAGACGACCTTAGCCGAAATAAAACAAAGATAACCTTTAACGTTGAAACCTGCATGAAATAAAGTCGTCTTCGTCAGAATGGTGAAAGCTAGTGCACCACTTGAAATTCGACCCGCGGGGCTAGCATACATCAAGAGCTAATAAAGAAAAGGTGGTTAACCGGGGTGACCAGCGAACGAGAAAAAGATAAAACTGCGCAAATATCAATAGGAACTGTTTAGTTGTCAATGCAAATATCTGCAGGTCAAACAATATGTTGCGTTGTCACCTTGTTGAATACGTAACCAATGTGGCTTACGTTAATGTTGCACATTGACTAGTATGTCCTAGTTTACTATTGATCACGACTATCAGTATCTTGCAACTGAGCAGCAGATGTGATGCTAGCGTGTGGTCATGTTTTAGTAAGGAACCTAGTGTTTTTGCACAATGTCCAGCTAGAGATTGTGTTTTCTTCTTACTACGTGGATGCTTCGTTACTTATAACATAAAATATTGCGTTTCCTAAAGAAGGTATCCGTTCGCATGAACAATGATAGTTATATCTAAAATCAAACTAGATGGGATATTAAAGCTTATTTTGAAAAGTCGGTGACCTTAAAAAAAGCACGCTGATAAATATATTTAGATATGTTTCGGGACTGTTGGAGAATCGCAACGAAAAGTATTAAGGAGAGTTTAGCGCTCTCCCATAGTAGAGCACATAGTGCTCTAAATCGGCCAACAATTTTTTTTCTAAACACAATCTTTTTTTAAACCTCTTTGGTTGGAAAATGTGCTTGATGCTGCCTGGAAGTCAAGGAATTTTGAACACAATCTTCCATTGTAGTGTGCAGTGCACATAGTACTTGAAATCGTCGAACAATATTTCGCGAAACATTTTATCGTGCTCCATGGTAAGCTGCCGGAGATCAGATATCCCTAACAGCCCATAATTTTCACTCCAACATTTTTTTTTTCACGATAAGAGTTGTATGGTCGTCTCGGCGGGTGTTTACCATAGCCGGTGACTTCACCGTCACTGTAATTTTTCGTATAAAGTTCGAAATGATAACCTGCCCCTGCTCATTGCATGTTCGACCCTCGAGAAACACTTTGCGAATGCTAGCGACGAATATAGCTGAAGCGCAGATGAAATAAGCCAGTCATCTTCATCGCGCAGAAGATGTAATTAATATCATAACTCGGCGTGCGAAACGTGCCTTTGATTCCTCGTGAGGCAGAGAGCAAAGTAACCGCCTGTCTTTTCTGAGGAGCGTGAAGAGACTCCGAGGGAAGGGAGTGGGCAGCGTCACTTGAAGAGTGCACTGTTTTGACAGGCATCAGGGGATGGCATGAGAACTTGCTGCGCTCTCAACCGCTTCGGTCTTTGGAGCTGCCGTATTTCTTGAAACCAGCACGTTGTTGAGTTACGTGAAATCAGACCCAAAAGAGCTAGCTGTTAGCCTTACTTCATATAACATTAAAATGTGTTTCTATTGCATTCTGTGCTTGCAAGTTCCTTTGGGGGCTCAGGAAAGCGGGAAACGTATTTGTCTTGTTTTGACCATGTTATTTCTTGGGGGAGGTAAAAGGCAACTTGAGAGCAAGAAAACATTGCCCCGCCGCGGTGGTCTGGTGGCTAAGGTACTCGGCTGCTGACCCGCAGGTCGCGGGTGGAAATTCCGGCTTCGGCGGCTGCATTTCCGATGGAGGCGGAAATGTCGTAGGTCCGTGTGCTCAGATTTGGGTGCACGTTAAAGAACCCCAGGTGGTCAAAATTTCCGGAACCCTCCACTACGGCGTCTCTCATAATCATATGGTGGTTTGGAACGTTAAACCCCACAAATCAATCAATCAGAGCAAGAGAACGTTTTGAGAGTAGAGAGGTCACTCCATTTTGTTCTCTCTACTGACATCAACCTGGCTTGGTCACACATGTCGTTGAATATCCTATGTGGTACAAACACAGGGGCAAAATGTTATGAACATTGTGTCTTTGTTGGATGGATATTGTATCTCATGTGCGAAAGTGCCCCCGGCCATACTGAGAAAAGATTGATATGTGGGATTTAACGTCCCAAAACCATCATATAATTATGAGAGACGCCGTATTGGAGGGCTCCAAAAATTTTGACCACCTGGGGTTCTTTAACGTGCACCCAAATCTGAGCACACGGGCCTACAACATTCCCGCCTCCATCGGAAATGTAGCCGCTGCAGCCGGGATTTGATCCCACGACCTGCGAGTGAGCAGCCGAGTACCTTTGCCCCAATACCACCGTGGTGGGGCATACTGAGAAAAGAGTGTTTTTACTCATTGCAGGTGTACTGATGCATCGCTGTCTCAGTTTTTTGTGTAAACGTGCTTGATTAACATACCATTTCACCATTCCCTGCAGTGTACGTGGACATGGGCAGAAGTTCAGGCAATCCTGTCGTGCTAAGCGTGGTCAGTAATGGGGACAAGATGACAAGAAGGTGGCGCATCAAGATCAGCATGGTGCAGTGCAACAGCCTCGACATCGGTAAGTACGGCTGAACGCCTAATAACATAAACGTGCACGTATTCAACGCAATTTGTATATGGTCACATATTTTCACAAAAAGTTTGAATTTAGCTGCTTTGTCCCACGAGAGTCTCATCTAAGAGCACCTTCATAGCACCTTCTTTGCAGCCACACTGCTGATCCCGTGCTACAGAATAATGGTTGGTGATTAAGTGAATCCACTTTATATAGGATTCATTTTTATGCACTAACTGCTATAATGAGCACGCTGATTTCTTTTAAACTTGAGCCGAGATGCAGTGCAACTCTAGGTGTCGCACTTGATACGCATTACCAAGGTTCCAGTGAAGACGTATCAGGTTACGCTTCATTCATATCTGAGAACCTGCGAAGGAAACGCCAAAGATTGCCTTCATGTGAGGGCTTTTCAGAAGAGCCCCACGAGATCCTAAATCTCTTGCGGGACGGAATATTATTCGAAAGAATACGGGAAATCAAATTCCTTGCTTCCTAATGATGGAGGAGAGTAAAGGGAACGAATACACCAATATAAATGCACCAGCGGAAAAAATATATCCAATACTCAGAAGAAAAATATCAGGAAGATAATATTCGGCTTCGAGTAGTTTTACGCGGAAGCATATAGGATGCTGTGAATATTTGTACATGCTTTTCAAAGACACTCCACAAATCTGAGATGATGTCTCACCGTCATCCCGTGGTATGTTCCCTCCCAATTAACAACACTGCCATTCTCAACCACTGCATCATTGGTTTGCGTCAACGCACACAGCTCCTGCCGGGTGCCTGCTGTACTACCGAAGTCCCAGCGCTATAGTAAGGAGCTTCAACTATGGTCCCATGGTGGAGCACAGGGTGCGCTACTTGAGCAACCTCCGCTACTCCATATGCATCCGCATGGAAGAGAACTACTGCTCCATCAAGTGGGAGACTGAGTCCAACTCGTCCTTCTCTTGGGGCAAGCCCATCGACAGGGGCGCCAACGGCACTGTCTGCAACATGGACGACTTCGTGGGCATCGACCAGGGCTCGACGCTGGGCCTGGGTCCGGGACAGGACCGCTTCTGCGGTACTAGCCTTGGCGAGGAGAACGTCATCATATGTGAGTTTGCAATGGCTGTGCTGCTTGATTGTGACGTACGTATATAAAGGCATACTAGAAAATAAAAAAAATAAAATTCAAGAGCTTCGATCGTTGTGTAGGAACACCATATCTCTGTGGCAATATACTTATGAGTGATCTTCACCAACAATGATATTAAGGTACCCATATTATTCCGCGTTTACTCTATAGATCGGCTGTAAGCAAAGCAACAACACACATGACCAAAGTTATGTTCTTTAGCTCTCCTTGTATATGTAATATAAGGCATGTAAGTTCGAAGTAACGAAGTTTTAGTTCCACGCTTATCCCATTTTAGTGTGTCAGCATAGGTAAAACAACAAAGACGCTTAAACCACCTGCACATTTTGCATGCCCGCGTTGTTAAGGAAAAAAAAAGCCAGACTTGCAGTGCAATAGCTACAGGTGTACAAAATATGCGTAAGGTTCGCTTAAGGCTCCAGCGCTGTTCCCTCAGCGAGAATCTGTTGTGGATGCTTATAAAGTTTGCACGATTTGTTTTGATACGTCTACTTGTTACTGCAAAACAAAAATTAACGAAAGCGTTCACTATGACGCATCCGCCAAGGACATCGGTCGAAGTTGTGGTCATAAGCATGTGACGTCAATTGCCCCAAGTGAAGCTCAACATGTCTGTAACGTTAAAGTTGTAAGTTCAGCAAGTTGACAAGAATTCATGATGTTAAACGCCGCAAATGGCACGGTGCTAGCTGAAAACGGATGGGCAGTTCATGTGCCTTTCTTTTCACCACGCGCCTTTCCGCATAAGGCATCATGATTCCTCGTACGCTGTTTCACTTTCAAACCAGTGCTTTAAACGTAAGTAAGGTTAAAGTGAATACAACTAAGCCTGAATGCAGAAATGATTGCGTCAGTTGCAGCACACTTAATGTTGGAACGTATGTGACAAATAGTCGGTAACAAATAATGAATTATATCGAAATAGCAGTTCCAAGAAGCAGTCAATTCATCAGACTTGACCAATGTTGCCAGTTTGACCCTATTCCCAATGCAGCAAGGGGAGGGGGGGGGGGACGTAAATACACTCGTTTACATTATGGAGGTTTAGGATCGAGGTAGATTCATCATAGATTTTTCTTTATGTCCCAGTACAACTCTAGACCTTGAACCTTGTGAATCGCATTCGAAATCCCGTGCGTCATAATCATGACAGCGCAGGAATGTATTCAATATTTGCCATATTTTTTTCCTTTCAGCCAACAACAAGCCATTCACGTTGAAGGTGAAGAGCAACCACGCCTCGAGTGACAACGCCGCGAACGGCCAGTATGGCTTCTCCTTACGCTACACGCAACTACCGTGTGTCGTCTAGCACGAAGCCGAGCCAAGCTCTTCGAGTCACCCCATTTTTCTGTCATCCTTACACGGGTCAGTTGGCGTGCTTCTTATCCGCGTGCAACCGTGTGTAAGGTCTTCGCTTCCACAGAGCATGTATCACCTTCCGTGAACGCTGGTTGTCGTCAGTTTCAAAGTTGGATTAGTCTGGCAACTGCCTTTGATGTTATAGGCGTGCAGAGCAACTAATATCATTTGTGTTGTGATAGCCCTTTGAGAAGCCTTTGTATAGTTAGGACTTTTGAAAATGAGCCTTTCGGCACATTGAACTATATTTCCTTGCCGTCATACCGTCCTGAACTGCGCTACTCATTATTTCAAGGTTGCGCCCCTCTGGTACGTCGATTCAGGCCGAGTTCGTTAGCTGGCCACCATGCGTCTGCTAGTTGGCCACCCTCACGACGTGGATTAAAGCGCGGTATTGCTGTATTCACCTTATTAATACGTATTTGCTTAGATTTCATTAAAATTGGAACAGTTAGTATAGTGCCGTACTCACAGACATGTGTTGAAGAATTATATTTCGGAGCATTATTCTTAAGCCTGGCTGGTTTGGTACAGATCGGGTTACAAAAGCGCCAGCTGTTTACGGGACACAGGACAAGCGATAAAATTTCACTTTAGCTTGGGGCCTTTTCTAACAACTTTGTGCCCAGCAAACCATTCGACAAATACTTATCAAAACCTTTCTTGAAGTGCCTTGTCAGCACCGCAGTAAGTTTTTCTTGTCTGCGTTTTTCTAAGATGCGTAAATATGTAATCTGCAGCAGCAATAACATTACACATTCAATGGTGAACACTTATTCGCAAAGCTTCTACAGGCAACGAGTACTTATGCAAACATTGTGCTCAGGCTACTCGCTGACCTCAAGGTGCAACATAATTTTTTAATTCAAATTGCTAGTTACTACTGCATTATTGTTTTATATAGTTGTGCCATGCATCATACCATTACTGGCGGTTGTCCCGGCTGCGGCGGTTGCATTTTCGGTGGAGGTGAAAATGTTGCAGGCCCATTTGGGATCCGATTTGAATGCACGTTAAAGAACCCTGCATGCTCGGAATTTATAGAGTCCTCCACTACGTTTCCTCCCAGAATCATATCGTCATTTTGGGGTGTAAAACCCCTGATATTGTTTATATTAAGGGGACCGATACACTTTCAAAGCTGACTTTACTCCATCATACGAATCTACTGCTACAAACATAGATCTGCGCAAGATTTAGGCTCAGAAAATGCTGATAAGACATTTTATTTGGATAATAAAACCAACTTTCGCGTGACGCACCTACTTGCATCGACATTAGCTTGACGTCAGGCTACAGTGTCAATTCTAGTAACTCCACGCACCACTAGGCTATAGTTGTGATGACGTCAGGTGCCACGAATTCCCAAGTGCCCTTCCCCCAAGACATTCAAATGACCACTTGTGCGCCACTAGCGTAGCCATGAAGCTTAGCAGCCATGCAAATGTCACGATATCTCGAACAAGCACATGACGAGAAGCCCACGAGATTTCGTGACATCAGGGTATATTGGTAACCATGACTGGCATTTGAAAGCAAGCCGTAATTATTTTTCAGGGCGTGCTGATGCGTATCAGTGCATTTTTAGCCTATTCAAGGCTTTGATTTCACTCAACTAAAAAACAAAACCTAATACATCTTTACGTAGCCCCGCTATCAGCCAGCTGGGCTAAGAGATAAAACAAGTGATTGTGGAGGTTTATATTATGTGGATTTCAAAGTAACAACAGCTGATGTTTGCTTGTTTGTTGCAGATACCACCCCCTCTACTCTCTTAACTATTATGTCTTCGCGACACCAACTGGACGGATGATCTGGCCCGGTGATCGTCTCGAGAAGCCGGCTGAGCTCTAACTCATTTACCAAGCCGACGTCATCGATACCATCTGTATAGGAACGGTTGTATTTATTGCACCAACATAACTCCACGTCGTCTCCTCTCCGTAGTTAATTGTGCACTGACATGTCTCTTCTCTACGAAATGTTGTCCCATTTTCCTGTACCACTTTCTTTCTATGTTTATTATTAGCCTCCATGAAAGGGCTGAACGAAGACGCTGAAAGAATTAAAAAAAAAGTTTTCTCTGAGAAGAAATCTTAGCTAGAATACACGCTAATCGTTCTCCATAAACCTACGTGGCGTCTCAAAACGCAAAAAAAAACAAAACTTGAAACTAAAATAGAAAGTCACATGTCCGCCATGACATATGCATACATATGCACTGAAACAAACAACATTATCTTCTTTGGAATTCTTTTATAATTCTCCATGACAAAGCACAGTGACATGGATTTGAAGACACGATCAGAGTAACTATCCCAGCAAGCCACAAAGCGGTGGTCTTGTTCAATACTGCAGCTTTGTTTTTCGTTCCGTGTCAAATACCCACCATTCATCATCAAGCGACGTAGCATTTAAAAAAAAAGCGTCCATATTTATTAAACGCGCCATCATACGGTGCCAAATGTTCCCATCTATTTATGCCCAGCTGTACGTGCGACGTGCTTCCCGACTCCTATCTATATATTTGTCCTTGTAACATGATAGTGCTTGCGAACCTTGAGTATGCATGTACGGTGGTGACACCTGCATACGGCTCAAGCTATCTCTCACTGCAAAAGCAAGAATTGCTTCCTTTTAGCTATGACCGTCTGCCCCGAGATAGTCACGCCAAGCGCCACCCACCTGCGAAACAAAACGCTAAGTGTTGAATCTATGTGTAATTGTATTGTGCCTTCTTAGAAATGCTTTGTACTTAATTTAATGCTGTAGCGCTTTAAATGTGAGGAAGTGTCGTTTTTTTATTTGCTTTGCTAACGTTCGACTCGTGTCTTTTATTGCCCTGCATGCCGCACAAGTTGCTAATAAGTGTTCACAACGCCCCGTCGCGGCGGATTCCACGAATGCAAGCTGCAACCATGTATTGTTTTGTTGAAGTGCAATGTGGCATGTTCGCCAGGTGTAAGCTGGCCTATATACAATGCTGGCAACATGCAGCGTCCTCCTTTGTGTACCTTTGTAGCCATTAACGCGTAACATGAGCAACCAGCCAACTCGCCAAGTATTTTTTGACGTATACCTAATAAAGATATTTTTTTGCTACTTTTCCGAATGAGTTTTTAGCCTCCTTTTCAGTGAAAAAATGCTCAAGCCAGCTTTGAAAGGCAAAACGCAGGTCCTGGCTTCAGCATCAAGACACCTCGCGCAAGACTAGCTCGACTGAGAAGCCGGAGAACGAGCGTAGCTTAAAAGAACACTGAAAGTAAACGATTTGTTAGAGTGAAAGGTCAATGCTTGGGAGCGTCTAAAACGTCAATATTATACGCAGAATCGCTTATGTAATAGAAAAATTACGGTAAATGTCAAACGCGATCAGCGCCCCCAGCGGAACAATCTGTAACACAGGACGATGACATAGTGAGAACTCGATACAATCAATTACAAGTACCCAATCTCTCCATGACATAAAAAGACGTATCGGCGCATCACAAGGCGCAATTAAACGCGAATAGTACATATCAGTATCATTACATGCGAAATAAAACTTATTGATGTTACTTTTGAAGACGACAAAAGTTCCGTCTTCACCGAGTTGGGCTCTGCCGAAGGCCCCTGGGTCTGTTGAGAAGTAAAGTGCGTGAAGGGTGAACGTGGCTACGTCAGAAAACCGTTCTCGGAGGCGGGTGCTTTGAATTGCGCTAATGGTATGTAGACCATTAAAACATGATTTTCTTTCAAACTAAGCCTAAGCACTTCCTTGGCACGAAGCAGGATATACGAGGTTTGTGGAAGGCTCTATAAGAGTTGACTGTAGGGTCGGTTGGTTCTTTGACATAGAAACCATCGTGAGGGTGCAACTAAACACAACACAATCATCGTCTGTTCCTTCCCGTGTGTTGTGTTTAGTTGCCCTTTCACGATAGTGTCTATGTGGAACGCTATTTCATCCATCTACGTCGACTTGATATCTGTTTCTAGCGTTCGTTTGAAGAGACAACGGACAACGTAGCACATCTCTGGCGGTTGCACCTCCACATTGACTTGTAGTTCTTGCAGCCAAACCCACGCTACGCGCCCCTGGACCTTTTTAGCGAACGTGCTGGGCACACGCCGGCGTTCAGAGCGAAAGCACTAATCAACTTTTCATGAATGCCTCCCTGGGCGCCGCCATAGCCCTCCTTGGGGTGTGCAAATTGGCGCATCCCCTCGAAAATGCACTGACAACGCTGCGCCCTTAGCCTTTGTACTCCCGCGCACAGCCCATCATGGCGGTGTTTTTTTTTTTCCTTCCTGTGAAAAGGTGTATAGTGACTTCGCTAAAGGCATTGATGGTGCCAATATGGCTCGATCAAGCGTTCGTATAAATGTAGCCCTAATAAAAGAGAAAGCTCGTTTTTTTTTTTCAAGATTGGATCCGAAGCAAGTTGGGGCAGATTCAAAGCACCTAATTATTACGAATGAACATTTAGGTCATGTTTTTTTTTTAACTTCTACAAATACTTTGAAGAGCTACTTCGTAGACAGAGCTTCACGCTTAAATGAAAACACTCTTTACTTAATTTTCTTCGATTACAAAACCCCTGACCTAAACCAGTGTGCTTCGCGATGCCACAGATGCCTTTTCTCTCTCTTTCTTTTTTTCTCGCAAAAAGCATTGAAATATAGAAATCACTTGCCGTGTCATTACGCGCATCGAACTGACTTACCCGCGCAATATCGGAATACACTTGACTTTCCCAATAATTTGATTCCAAACAGACGAGGTGGTGGATGCTCGCGGGCTGCACCCACCACCTCATCAAGTCCAGGGGCCCCGCCGCGGTGGTCTAGTGGCTAAGGTACTCGGCTGCTGACGCGCAGGTCGCGGGCTCGAATCCCGGCTGCGGCGGCTGAATTTCCGATCGAGGCGGAAATGTTGTAGGCCCGTGTGCTCAGATTTGGGTGCACGTTAAAGAACCCAAGGTGGTCGAAATTTCCGGAGCCCTCCACTACGGCGTCTCTCAAAATCATATGGTGGTTTTGAGACGTTAAACCCCACATATCAATCAATCAATCAATCAATCAATCATAAAGTCCAGGAGTGGCTACTTAAAGCGAGATTGGCTGCTTTAAAACCTTTTCTGGATACAAAGTTTGAGGTTGGTGCCATGGCTACTTCTTGGCTAGATTGAACTTTCTTTTTGGCTCATTGAGAGGCCTTTTTTTTTTACCTGCAAATGAACTATTAAGAAAGAATGAAGAGCCACTCTTTTCGATCTTTTCTGCGGCGCTATACAATGTGCATAAATAAAGACATAAATAAATAAATAAAGACACAAATAAATAAATAAATAAATAAATCTTTTTTGAAAGTCACTTGTTGCTTTAAAGACAGACAAGAAGGGAAAATGTGTCTTATTTCTATGTTTTTGCATATTCAAAATAACATTCATTGTATAATAATAAGTCAGCTTACAAGTTCACATCTATTTCGCAGCACATTTACATGGCACGGCAACTTCTACTTTAAGATTGTTTGTTTGTTTGTTTTTTGCCTGATTTTCAAAACTACTTGACAGTTCCAGATGTGTAACGTACTGGGCAAAAAGTTCCCGCCTCGGTATTGCCCCTTGCTGATATCAGCACACAACTTTTGGGCTATTGACTAATATCCGATCTTATTTCTCGCCGAATTAACTTTCTTCACATCTGTGTGACAGTTACTACAGCGCACACTTAAAAGTACAGTCGACGTCCCCTGTGCATTTCTTGGACTCATTACCGGCTGGCTTTCATTAAGGTTTGTGCCAAACAGTAAGAAACAAGCTATAAAAAGTTTCCTTCCTTTATACACTTGTAAGATAGTTGACAAGAGTATGAAGCTGGGCAAAACTGACCACGTTGGGCAAAACTATTTACGTAGTGCAAAAATATGACGTAGGACAAAAGAAGGTGCAAAGAAGCGCTACGACTACCGCTCATCTTCGCACCTTCTGTTGTCTTGCGTCACATTTTTGCGCTTTTGCTGTGTCAGACCTTTGCCCTTTCCCGCTTTTAGGTGACTAAGGATTCTAGCCACAGCGACTAGGGAAGGCGGCCATGACAGTGTTTCCCACCCTCTTCCCCCCTGTGCGCGCACGTATGCCTGACATCGGTGCATCTGTTTTGGCGCAAAGAACAAGATCAGTATGTATACGTTAATGTAAAAATAATCGATATATTCTCCCGCATATTATGAAGGCAGACCACATAACTACGCAGCAGCCACCGTCAACAGTAGACGTGCAAGCGATTCACACTGCCTTGGTTTTGTCAACAAAATCACTGGTAACAACTGTGGATCATTAGTTAGCACCAGCAACGGGGTCTCTGAAAGTTTGAGGCATTGTTCTCATCTTAAATTTAATTCTAAAGCACTAAAGGAAATCACTCCAAGTCATAAAGCTTAGAGCTGATTTTACCAACGAGGCAGTTTCTGATTATAGCTTTGGCGCCAACCATTTGAACCGGCGCTGCAGCTCACGCAATGCAACATAAGACTGACGGCGCAGCCGTACCATGGCTGCATGAACGCAGTGTCCACAGCACTACAGCTAGACTGTGCTACAGCTCACTAGATTATTATTAGCACGGAGGTTTCGTGAACATCATAAGGAGATCCGTGAAATCTTCGAAGTTGGTAGTGTCATCCGTTATCGAGTATCCGAGTTTCACGTTTTAGCTCGTGTAGAAAACGCGAGATGGCGCCACTTGCCCAGGCTACAACCAGCAAAAAGTTTACGACATCACCGCGCTGGGCTGTTTGATATCTTATCGCCGTTGCCTTTGCGTGTGTGCCGCGGTTTGTCACGCCGCTGGCGTAAAAACGGGCTTTAAAACGGGTGCTGGCGATTACACTTTCAACCATACCAAACACTAAGTTTGCAACTTTCTTGGCGCGAAAATGGGACCTCGCAATGACGGCTGCAAGTTCGGTAAGCGAAAGTTTGCATAGAAGCTAGCGTTTTTTTTTTTTTTTCAACTAAAAAAGTAGTACTGCCATCCTTTCAGACCCCGATTTAATCGCCGGAGTGGAGGTCAACCTGCCGGCAACGTTGCGGCGGGCTTCACTGCTTGGCACACATCGATGTGTGAAGAAGGAATTTCAGGTATGAATGATCGACAACGCTTTTCGGCTGTGACTGCCTGTTCAAATGAGCTCAGCTGGTGTCGCATTTCAGGCGGGTTGGCTGTTACGTGCCATCACGTGCATCGATTTGACCACACTGTCGGGAGACGATACCTACAGCAACGTGTATCGACTCTGCTCCAAGGCCTCTCATCCTCTCAGGGAGGACATCCTCAAAGTTCTTGATGTGCCTAAGGAAGGTACAACTATGTAACTCTGCCTGTCCTTTTGTCTGTGTATAGAGGATGCACACGAGCCAACTCGTTGAATATTTTGCACGCCTTGAACTATAGTTGCATTGTGGTGAACATGCTCTTCAAGGGAGCACTGGAATCATTCATACAATACTTATGCAGTATGAGCAGTTCTGAATTTTCAGGCGATAAAAATATTGGATTTATGTACACATATTCCGTAGGCTGTCGTGTCATACATGGGCTCTTGCCCTTAGAGTACATATTAACTTCTATTCTCTTTTATTCTGGACTGAAATATACATAAATACATGGCTAAATAATAAACACAAGCCTCTTATCAGGAGTGGTTAAGCAAGAACCATCTAGACTGCAGCTATGGTTTGAACCAATGCATACTTATCGAAAACATTTTACTGTTGCTCAAGTCATCCTTCCACAAAGGCTGTCATTATGATTTGATGTCTTTTTCTTGTGAATGCCTGTCTTGTTTCTATGGTATCATGACTGAACTTCGTAGAAGTGCAAGAAGTTGTTCATGTGTATGACTCAGGCCAGCCTGTATGTTGAAGTGCATAGCAGAGCACAGAATTCGCTTGTAATTGAGATGGAGCATTGAAAACTAGCTGCATACATCCTTCGGGGAGAGCTAGATAATTTAAAGTTCAGTTCTATGTCTATTCAATATATCTATTATTAGTGCTTTCAGGAGTCTTAGATGCACCATTTGGGTAACCTGCCTCGGTGCTTTCATTCACATATTTAAGCTTGCAAGCATTATCACTTGGGAAACTGTTAACAAATGCAAGAAGTTTCATGCTCAAGATGCCATATATTCGTTTAACCTAACACACTCGCGAACGTTACTGTGATTTCTCCTTGATTGCTATTGGCATCTTTCTACTGCTTGTGGAAGGAAACCAATGGTGATAAAGATGTTGAATACTGTTCAGCCTTGATTACCAATTTGTAGAATACCATAAACATTAAACTGAAGATGCTAGAAGTTCTTAACAAATTTTCCTATGAAATGCAATGCACTTTATACACTTTTAGGATTCTAAAACTTCCATGAACTTCGGGTAACTTGTTGACCTAATGCTTGCATATATGATTGCGGTTACAGACGTCACAACTGGAGCTGCATGTGTCTACCCGGCAAGAGTATCCGACTGTGTGAAAGCATTCCAGGCTATTCGGCCTCCCAAAAACATTCCGATAGCTGCTGTGGCAACTGGATTTCCTTCCGGCCAGTATTCACTGCTGACTAGACTACAGGAAATAGAATATGCGGTGGAGTCTGGTGCCAGTGAAATTGACATTGTCATTAACCGTACTGCAGCATTGACAGGAGACTGGGAAAGTAAGTGAAAGTCATTTATGCGTAGTTCATTTTGCATTGTAATTTCTCTGTCCAAATTTACAGGGCAGAACTTGTTGAATGTGTATGCGAGTGATAAGTGTTGCTCTTTTAGGGGTACTAAATAAAGCAATATGCAAAAGCTGATTTTAGTAATAATAATAATGTTTATTTTCAACTTGTTACATCTCAACATGTTACATGTCGAGGGATGATACGGCTAAAGGCAGATTGCTAAGTAGCGGAATTCATTTGAGAATTTTCAATAAACATACGTGAAATCGGAGAGTCGCATTGCACTCATCATAAATTCAAAAATGAACAGTATTGCATCAAATTAGCTTTTGTAGCCTACCGTGTCATGTTGCCCTATTTTGTTGATAATCTACAGATAGCACTTAATATTACATCATGGCTTCCTGTATTGACCTGAGCATTACCCTTAAACTAATAAAATCCTTTGATGCCTGAAAAATGCCCAACAATCTGGTAATACTTAAGCCTTTTGAGTATTTCTGTCATGCTTGATACTTTCTTGGATGCCTCATTTGAATGGTATATCAGTGACATGCCTGCAGATCTTGCAATTGTGAGGTGGCCTGTTATTGTCAAAATATATTTACTTGCTTTTCACCTAAGGTGACTGTATCAACTGCATCCATGCATTAACCTGCATAACTGCACATCAGAATGTCAAATGTGGTGCTTACATGTTTACTTGTTATAGTTCAATATTACTGCTGAAAAAGAGAATGGTTTCTTTTCAGCAGCACCAGTTTAGTCCAGTGCTTCCCCTTCAATTATAGCATGTCCTTTGGAACATTAAGCTACACTGTTTTGTTTTGTAACTTCAGTTAGTTGAGGTTAGTGTCAAGCACAATTTTTTCAACAGCACACCAAAATCGAACTAGTTATTTCATCATGCTGCTAGTTAAAAAAGCACTGAAAATACTGTGGTTCCCTTCAAACATGTAAATGTGGTGCTGTAACACTGACAGTTTTTAACCAATATGATGATTGTTTAAATTCTTCTTACTATATTTGACATGTTGATTGATATGTGAGGCTAAACGTTTCAAAACCACCATAATATTATGACGCCGTAGTGGAGGCCTCCTGAAATTTCGACCACCTGAGGCTCTTTAACGTGCACCCAAATCAGAGCACATGGGCCTACAACATTCCCGCCTCCATCGAAAATGCAGCCGCCGCAGTCGGGATTCGATCCCGCGGCCTGCGGGTCAGCAGCCGAGTACCTTAGTGACTAGACCACCGCGGCGTGGCTATATTTGACTTGTTTATTTAGGACACGAAGCATATGTTCGTAGCTTACCTTTTCTAGTGTGTTGTGAAATGCAGCTGCATTTGAAAATGTTCAGCAGGAGAAATTAGTTATGACAGCAAAACTTTGACTTCCAGTTCAGAGCGTTTCTGCAATAATACTTTTGTCACTAACTCACTAACTTCTTTTCCTCATAATGTGATTTATCTCTGCTTGTGCAAAAGTATGGTATCCATGTGAAGTTAGACTGAATGATCAGTCTGAATTGTCTGTCACTGGCTGAGCTCACCCTCAGCACAAATCTTATCACAAAGAAATTGAATTGATCTACTGGTCATGCAGTTTTAATGTTTCTTGGTTTGGCTGACTTACCAAAAAGTATTAGTGCAAAAACCACAACAACCAGTGGAAAGAGGAAGACATATATGCTAATATATCTCAGCTAGTAATGAAAAACCAATTAGCATAATATTAAATATTTTTTAGGTTAGGCTGTACTAGTAGAAATGGTGGTTCAGGCTGTGGATGTTGAACCTGAAGCAGTGCTGCATGTTCCCAGACCATCTCTCCAAAAGATTGAAAATAATATTCTTGTACTACTACAACATGTAAGAACATTTAACATATCCCTTGTACTATGGGAAGCTATTATTTTGACGGCCTATGTTACATGTTGTTTGTTTTCTAGTATGTTCAAAGCTTGTTTCAAGGTTTTTGTTTCTTGTCAAATGATATATTTGTGTGCATTTCTTAAGCATCTTACCATACACAAAAGCTGTGTTTATTGCTGGCTACAGCTTTGGTTTTAGAAAGGGAATTTCGAAGCTCTAATTTTTATTTTATGATCTTACTATTTCCTTTTCGTAGCTGTTTACAATGAAGTTTGTGCCATGAAGAAAGCATGTGGAGAGGCCCACCTAAAAACAATCCTAGCCACAGGAGAGCTGGGATCACTTCGAAATGTTTACACTGCCAGCATGGTCTGCATGATGGCTGGTATGTTCAACATGCTTGTTTAATGAATTGTGTGTGGTATCCTGGTGAGCTAGTTGGTTGAGGTTCTTAACAGAGTGCAGTACAGCCAAAACCTCTTATTAGATCAGGGTGCACAACTAGACAAATTAATATTGTGGATGACTAAACTTATTGAGTTTTTCTTCTTGTATGTGCTAGTATGCATGAGGATTTAAGAAATATTGTGATCTTATTCCCAGGAAGTCAGTGGTAGCGGCCAGTAAAAAAAGAGTTAATTTTTTCAGAATATATAGCTCCTTTACTTTATCGGCCACTTC
The DNA here is from genome assembly GCF_013339725.1 of Rhipicephalus microplus. Taxonomy (NCBI): domain Eukaryota; kingdom Metazoa; phylum Arthropoda; class Arachnida; order Ixodida; family Ixodidae; genus Rhipicephalus; species Rhipicephalus microplus. Next base: position 185,557,310 of record NC_051167.1, read on the forward strand.
AAATCTATTGTTACATTAAGCCTTTAGAGCAATAGTAGGAAAACAGAGAGAAAAGGCAAAGGTACAGAAGAGAACAGCTTGTAAAAGATTTGCTTGAAGAGTGCACCGACACATACACCGGAATGAAACGATCAAAATTGATGCACTTATTTTTTTGTTGTTGTTGCAACTTGATCAAGCTGATAAATAACTAAGCTAAGGAAAATGGAGGAAGGTTAATTTGTTGTTTTATAAGTGGAAGAAAGATAAGGAAAGGACAAAATAAAGGAGAAGAAAAAGAAATCAATTGTGAACAGGATCAACACTATAATGCACATGCGATACTGCTAGCAGACATATGGCGATGACTTTTGTGAAGTGTACATTGTTGAGTGTTTGTGTATAGCACTATGTTGGGAGCATCCCACAATGAGAGCATGCGATGACGGCATTGCATGTTTCATTCAAAGTGATGGGGTGGGCAACAGCTGAGAATGGCTGAAGGTCACGTGGGGTGATGCAAGTAGGGAAATTCGGAGATGCAGGAGGAACCAGCTCATTTAGGACAGGATAAAATGGACACCATTAGGCGAGGTCTACCTTCTACGTCAAATACTAAATAAGGTGATATAGACACTCACTGTGTAATTTCACTTTAAAAAGCGTGTAGTTGCAAATGAACCATTATTTGTCACCTAGAGGCATACATTGTTTGAGAAGCACCAACGAACTGTTGCACATTCTAACAAACTGGTCCGTCGCTCCACATATAATGTGCAGGTTTAGCTTGTGCAAATCTCAAATAATTTACAGCAAATTTTTATTCTCTTTATATTCTCTTTCCTTTTGATCAATTAGAAATGGCAGATCACGTCCTTCAAGCCTTTCCTTAGATTCATTATCTAATTAGTTAATGGCACCTGCATGATGTTTCATTGTGTTTCTCTTTTGTGTTGAAGGTACTAAACAACACTTACAGATGCTGTGCTGACGTGTAGTTGTATTAACGTGAGTAAGTTTATGTTCTGTGGCAGCATGATACAAGACTGTCATGAGTAAGGGGCACAAGGCACATGTTGAATCATGAAAAGGCCAGGCTTATTACCACAGAAACAATTTGTTCTGGATGGCTTAGGTGAACATCGCTTTGAAGATTGATTGATATGTGGGGTTTAACGCCCCAAAACCACTATATGATTATGAGAGACGCCGTAGTGGAGGGCTCCGGAAATTTAGACCACCTGGGGTTCTTTAACGTGCACCCAAATCTGAGCACACGGGCCTACAACATTTCCGCCTCCATCGGAAATGCAGCCGCCGCAGCCGGGATTCGAACCCGCCCCATGTGGGTCAGCAGCCGAGTACCTTAGCCACTAGACCACCGCGGTGGGGCTCGCTTTGAAGACGAGAAAATATTGAGCATTGGGTTGGCATTGGCAGCGTCTACTGATGGATACGAAGTGATAGCTTAGACTAATGTGCATATTTCTTCTTTAGGAGCTGATTTTATAAAGACTTCAACTGGAAAAGAAGGAGTCAATGCTATCCTGCCTGTTGGAATCACAATGGCTAAGGGCAATATGGGACTACTTACACGGACTACCAAAATCAAGGTTCGTAAGAAGGCTTACTGCTTAACATGAATGCATGTCAGTGCCTGTTTATGGTATGCCACTGCCTCATCAATTAATCCTGTTCACTGTTATAACTCGATAAACTCAATTTTGAAAATCACCTGCCGCTAATGTGTAGTAGTGCCTAAATCTCACAACAAGATGAGAGGTGGCTACTTTGGCGGGCATTGAGAAGCAGTGTCTTTTCCATCTAGCATCTACTCGCTTAATTCAGACTGCAATTATTTGAACAGTGTTATAGTCTCCTTTGCAGCAGGAATTAATGAGCTTTTACTATATTATGATATGTGGCTTATTGTACATATGCACACACGTTATGTGCTGTCACAGTACAAGCACCAAGACATCTCATAAGCTTGTGAAATCAGTCAAAGATGCATGCATTTATTTAGAGTTTGAATATAGCGTCACTAAAGAGTTTGAAAAATCACAAATTGACTGACATAAGACATTATTGTAAATGGCAGACATTGCAGCTAACGAATTTCACAATCGGAAATTGTAAATCGTGAAGAGCTAGGCTCTTTGCTTTCCAGTTTGCCTGTTCCTGTATTCTTAGTTATAGGAAAGGGAGATGGTAGCTTCAGGTTGTGTACTTTTTGCATGGCAAGTCATTTCTTGGTCATGCTAAATGGCATGAGTCTTTAAGGGCCTTTATTTCTCTCCGGCATGCCACAATATTAAAATTATTCTTGTGCTCTTCTTTTCTTTAAAAAATGAAAAATACCAATGACACCCAATCAACAGTAAGATCAAGGTTCTTAGAACTGGCTGCGATAAACACGTTTGCACATATATTATTGGTCTTGCACTCCAGCTGATGCTTATTCTGTATATTGTCATAATTGAATGAGGAAACCACAGCTCTTAAAACTTATCATAAGTAACTTAATATATCATCTATTAACACAATTGGTTCAAAGTGCAGCCTAATAGAGTGTTGCTTTAGGTGTTCATAACAGGCGGCAAGTGATGCAGCAGCTGCTGATGTGTTGTCGCCATTGGGTGGTGCTGAGGTTTCAGGTGCCATTGCTATGATTGTACTTAAATGTAGGAGATGAGGTAACAGTGCAGAGAAAGCAAGGCAACATTACAGGGCTTGTTGCAAAGCTATTTGTGTCATTACTTGATTAGAATAGGTATGGCCCGAAAAGGATCGAGATGAAGTGAATACACAAACCAACATGGGTGTCATGGATGTCAGTTGCTGACTGTTCATTAACATAAAGATTCATGGTACCAAAAAAGGTTATATAATTACAGATATAGTTATTGATAAAGTATATTACAGGCATATATCATTAGCACCATACCTATTTTCCTCAAGGCAACTTAGAAGACAAAGTTTATATAGATCAAATTGTATGCTTAGCTGCAAAGAGAAATTTTTTCTAATACAAGCCATGCTCAGCATTTAGCAGTACTGTCACTGCATTCACTGCATCACTCACATTTAGGGATGGGTAAGGGTCAAAGCACTATGTGGCCATGTGACCACTACCCCTGAGATTTATTTGGTAGTGAGAGTCTTCTGTCTCTGGACTCTCAAAGCCACAAAGCCAATGCTACATTTGTAGCTTGCTTTGAACTAGTTGAAGAAAATAACATATAGCCTAAGACTTGTTGCACATTCGAACAGTTCAGGCAGTGCACAGTCGTTTGGGTGTCAGAAACTGCAGTCAATTGAGAAAAAAAAAAAAGACCTGCAATTTTATTTGTTAGCCTTAAAGATTTTTTTCTTGTATTCCTGTCTAATTTAATTGAAAAGTACCGTCTTTTTTTTTTCTTTATACCCAGCCCTCTTGTTCATATGATGTTTGCATGACCAACACACTTTTTTACCTTCTACAGGTCGGATTTAAGCCCGCAGGGGGCATCAGAACAGCTAAAGATGTGCTGCTCTGGCAGTTTCTCATGAAGGAGGAGCTGGGAGATGATTGGCTTTTCCCTGACCTGTTCCGCATTGGTGCAAGCGGACTGTTGGGCGACATTGAGCGCCAACTTTTCCACTATGCTACAAAGCGCTACGCCTCACTTAGCGAAATGCCTGCTTGTTAGTTGTGCTAAGAAAAGATTACATAGTGGCAGTATTTCATGTAGTTTCCTTGCATCTTTAGGATGCAGGAAGTTTCGTGTGCCTTCCATTCCTACCTGTTCACAGTTGATTTAGTTGTGTTACTGTTCTAGAAAAGTTATTTGGTCTTGTTTTCTGTGTGCTGTTACACAAAAGTTTGTCAAATGTCCTTGCAACAGAAAAAGTGTATAACAACTCGGTTTCCTCATGCCTAGAAAACTAATACACTGAATATCAGTTGCATACAATACCAGTACATTCAGAAAATCGGAATTTCTGGTTACGAAATCTGTCTTGTTGAACGTTATTTCAAAGGCTTCTTATGCTAACTGTAAAGGATGTAGACCAGTGTCAGTGTGACATTCAAGCATGCTGTTTTAGAACATAGTATTTCTGCTGTGTATAAGTGAAATGTTAATCTTTCTTGTAGGCTCTATTTCAAAGCAAATTTGTTTTCTATCTAAAGCTGTCAGTTCAAATCGAAGATAGCCAACATAGACTTCAGTTGGGCGAGAAAACAGCTGGCACAAGAATTCACCGAATGAATTCGCACCTGTTAAAGTACCTGAAGTGGCAATAAAATACCTTTAGTTTTGTAAGGACAAATGTCGCTATTATCTTGGATAAACATATTTGCAACATTCATGGCTGCTGCTGGTTAAGATGCTCTGCCGCTTATCCAAAAGGCACAGCTTCAATTCAGTTGTGGTGATCACATTTATATGAAGGCCCATGTAAGTACGATGTGAATGAATGTTGAAGAACTTATGGTGGTTACTATTAGAGACCACTAGCTTGTACGCATGCTTTGAAACGTTTCCGTGTTACCGCAATACTTGGCTGAATTTACCGTAACACATGTTTGAGCAAAGTCCTAGCTCCCCATGCGCAAATGTTTACGTACGTACGTAAAGGTGCATATCTTTACACCTGCTAAAACCACGAAATGATGAAGATAACACCATTTAAACTCGATTTGATTTAGATAAGATTTAATCATTGCTTCAGCAAAATAATGAGAGGTTTTTAGTATGTTCAATGTCTTGATATATGCAAAAAGTGTAACAGTACCCAGTTAACATTTTATGATGCTTCGTGCAATCACATTAATGCTCACATTTGTTATTGCTTAGTCGCCCTACTGTTTATCAAGGAAAAATAATCATAAAGACAACACATTCGTATATTTATACTGCTGCAAGGCATATACATACAAAAAGTGTAATGCACGATGCTTCTGCATTACAATATTGTGCCTGCTTTGATCACGCTAGCTTCGGTAAGCTGACTACCGACTAAAACAAGGGGAGGTCAATTCACACTCGCAATACAGCTCATTTTCGCTCAGCGGTCGTAGTCTCTGCGAAGTGGATATCGCAAGAAGCCCCGAACGAAGGGGGATTTTCGAGATAGGGCTTTAAGCGGAAAGCCCATTTGGCGAGTAGTTTACGTTCTGTGAAGGTCCACGCACACGCAGATTTCTTGGGGTATCTGGTAACACGGTAAAGTAATCACTATTGCATGCCTCTTAATATATGGTTTTGGCACATAAAACTGCAGAAATTATATTTACGATTATTTGCCTGACCAGTACATTATTCTCCTGTGAAATGCGAGATCCTAGTGCCCAGTTACGTAAGGGTATAAAGAATCTTAGCCAGTTTTTTGTCTGCATAATGCAAATATTCATTTGTCTTCTGTTAATTTTTTTCAAATCATGGTTCATTAAAGATAAATCAGTGGCTAAAGTTTGTAGCGCTGTGCTGCCAATATATATATCGGGTGTTTTAATCTTGTGTTATGATGGCTATGTTATAAGGAGTGTGGAATGAAACTAGCTTGTGTGCGTTACTTTTGGTGAACATTAAAGAAGCCTGGCCAATCTAGATCAACCTAGAGTCACCCACTCCAGCATAGCTTTAGAACTCGAGATTCTGGAATTTCATCTTTTAGCAAGTCAGGTAAACCGCCATGGAGGATAGCTATGTGGATTGAGGAAGCCGCCGGCCTTTGTTGGAGAGAACACTGTTCCTCAATCATTAACACTGTTAAATGTTTGTTCCTTCTAAATGTTCCTTTTATCATGCACCAGCTTCAATGCTGCAGCACTTGAGAGAAAGTGAAAAAATAAATACACTGGTTTTGCCAAGTTAGCATTGCACAACTACTTGATAAAAGCTGGCAGAAGGAGCTAGAGGCACACACAGGGTTGTCTATATGCACAGTTTTGAGCACGTAAACATGTTGCAATCCCACAGGACTGGTGGTAGATGCAAAGTGCGTACAGGGTCATCCGATTCTAAGATGAACACGACTCAGCATGGACACATTCCATGCTGAGCCATGGAGCGTGTGATCTTGCGCACCCACACAGTGAAGGGAGTAAATTATTGTAAGGGATATTAGCCACAGTTCATTCGTGAACTTTTGACGCGGGTATAAAGTATAGCCACGGCAAGTGGTTTTCGCCTTCAAGTAGCCTTCAGTGATTTCAGAAGGGAGCCTGTGAGCATTTTTTTGTCATGACAAACATTTAGACATTGAACTTTTCATCATACTTTATATTCGTGCTCTACAGCTAGAGTAGAGTGCTGCAGTCATAGTGGCGTAAGCTTTCTTAACTGTCATGTGATGACGTCATTGGCGACTTGACGCTATCTGAAGTCATAATGACGTGACAAATTTTGGTAACCTCCACGTCATGGTGATGAGAGTAGATGGCGTCATCTGATGAATTTTCGAATTCCTCGCGTTGCCGCTGATGTTCACTTACTGCGTTTGATGAGGCATGTAAGGGTTTCATCTCAAAATAATGTGAAGCTTTAATGTGGCGAGTTGTTCACTCCACCCTTCGTTTGAACGCCTGCTTCTCGAGGCCATATTCCAGCTGTGGGTAATTGTTTTGTTTTGTCGCCTAAAAGATCTTAGCTCAACCCACTAGATAGATTGGCCACACTGAGCCTTACAACAAAAATTGAAATACAATGCTTGTTAAAAGAGAGAGAAATCAGACAGAAACGATATAAGAACGTACATAAAAAGGATAAATAAAGTAAAAAGGGCAAAAGGATTCGGAAAGCCAGCCAAAGCACTTACATTTAACAGTCTCAACGTTGCATTCTTGGCCAATCCTTCAAAGTGGGTACGTGCCATTTATCTAGGGAAACAAACAAACAAGCAAACTGTATTCATATGGCGGTACCACTAGCAACCTATCCTTACAGTTGCCTGAATGAATTTATGAAGCGGGGATAGAATAGCACTGCGGCCCGTTCCCAACTGGCTCCAAACGATAAAAAGGTGAATGTATTAAATCCTAATCCCAACCTAACAACCGGCCTTTCGAGAATTAGGAGGAAGCGAACAAAGGAAGAGGAAGAAGATGAAAGCCGTTGTTTTGGTCAGCCTGCCTTTTTTCGCGCTCTGCACCGAAGACCCCTTTTTGAGACGCAGGTCTCTCATGTCGCCGGAAAGCGAATACATTAAGAGTAAGTAAAACTTCGTGAGTTTAGTGATAACATTGGAAGCTGCGGTAAGCTCTGCAACCTCGCCCTACTACGCCGTGCCGCCAGAGATGACCTATGCAACAGTGCTTTGCGATGGTTCCTTTATCACTACTGTCTCGCAGGTTTTGAGTTAGCAACGTTTGCGGTTTTTCGTTTACAATGCTGCGGCGTTGCGTCCGAGATTGCATAACTGGTCTGTGAAACAGTGACTCAATGAATCACGAAAACAAGGAGTCCCAAACACGCCCCATATTCTTCATTTGGCACCCCATGCAGTCATCGTGTATGACGCTGGTTGAGCGTTTCGCACTATAGTCGGGTACAAATTTTGACGTCCGTGGCATTTCCTTCTCAAAGGCAAATGCACATAAGCATTCACTAACGGCTGCGCCTTCCAGATTGACCTCAAGAGGCGGCTGGCCGCCTTCAGAAGTCACTGCCGAGCGCATGATCGGGACTATTTCATTAGTCGCAGAGGCAACCGGCTGTGGCGGTTTCGTTGTCTGGGTGAGAACCTGCACGGACATAGACGGGTGAACATGGTCCTTAAGAAGAGTTTAACTGTAATACTGTAAAACTGTAACTGTAACTGTAAAAGAGTATTAACTGACTGACAAAGAGGGTTCAGCTTAAATTGAAGACGACGCAGCGAGCAATGGAAAGAAAATGGTAGGTGTAACCTTAAGAGACAAGAAGAGAGCAGAGTGGATTAGGGAACAAACGGGGGTTAAGGATATCATAGCTGAAATCAAGAAGAAGAAATGGACATGGGCCGGGCATGTAGCGCGTAGACAGGATAACCGCTGGTCGTTAAAGGTAACTAACTGGATTCCAAGAGAAGGCGAGCGGGTTAGGGGGAGACAGAAGGTTAGGTGGGCAGATGAGATTAAGAAGTTTGCGGGTATAAATCGGCAGCAGCAATCACAGGACCGGGTTAACCGGCGGAACACGGGAGAGGCATTTGTCCTGCAGTAGACGTAGTCAGGCTGATGATGATTAACTGTATACGAAAGAGTATTAACTCCGTGACGCGCCAAGAGCGTGTCGCGGAGAGTATGGAGACACGCGTATGCCGAGTAGGCCTGCTTTGTGTGTGTGTTGACACATACAGAACAGGTCAGGTGGCGGCCATTCGGAGGCAGGGAAGGTCGGAGCCGTCATCGTGTGTTGAAACATTATTGTGCAGCAAAAAAAAAATGTCTATTTCAGAATCGCCATCCACATTTTAGCCGTTCTGGATATTAGTATCGGTGTTTTCTGACTCCCGAAGCCCAATCGTTCCCAGAACTGAGTCGTAAGCAAAATTGGGGTAGGACGTCTCATAGTATATACTGTAGAATGCTAACCACTATATACGTGGTCGCGGGTTCGAATCCCGGCTGCGGCGGCTGCTTTTCCGATGGAGGCGGAGATGATGTAGGACAGTGTGCTCAGATTTGGGTGCACGTTAAAAGAACCCCAGGTGGCCGAAATTTCCGGAGCCCTCCCCTACGGCGTTTCTTATAATCATATGGTGGTTTTGGGACGTTAAATCCCACATATCAACCAATCAGTCCACCACTCTATACATATTACCTTTTCTTTCTATTTCGATACAAATTTGGCGCTAAATTAAATGGCGTGGCAACTTTGGCTACTCTTTTAGCTCAAATTTGGGCTCCCTGTCTCGTCTACCCAAAAGCAACCCTGGTCATTGTTTGCCATTCAGAAATCTTTTTTACTATAGTAAATGAGCATGCACCGTATCGTGCACAGTTGACACATGAACGGAGTATATAGCTTAATCGTATACATTGACTGCAAACAGGTTAAGCGGTTACAGAAGCCGTGCACAAAAAATAGCATCACATTGCCTGCTGCATATGCTGAAGTGAAAGATGCATCCAATAATGGCGAAATTTTCTAGAGCTGGCAGAGCGCGAAGCATGTATAATGCATGGCGTCAGACAAGGGCGACCTACACGCCTATTTCTTTAACTTGCATGTCACAAAACCACTTAGCCAGCATAAGCAGGATCAATCAGGGCCGATGTAATGTTATTTATACCGTGCTTAGCGTACTCTGTATGAGCACAGTGGTGTACAACATTTGGACGTAGCGACATTACCACCTTAAACGCGGATGTACACAGCCATGCACTGCCCTCACGAGTTGGATGGATGGTGACCCGGCCTTTAGAGAACACGACCGAGCGCATGTACGGTGCTATTTCTGCATGGACGCCTATTTACCCTACTCTTCACCAACCACATTGCACCACCTGCGGGGCACCCCGGGCTGATCTTTTCCACTGCTCGTGGAACTGCCCAAAGCCCGTAGCGGTAGACTCTATCCCTAACCCTTCCCTTTCCTCGTGGGAGGCCGTTCTTCGGGTCACTGGCTTAGACGACCAGTTGTGGCTGGTGCACCGGGCATGCCTAGAGATATCGGCCAGGGGCCTCCCGGACGTCTAGGGGCCCAACCACATGTACTTTGATTTTTTTTTTCAAATAAAGTTGCATCCTCCTCCTCCTCCTCTGCATGGGCGCGGAGGCAGTTCTTCTTGCGCTCTCCGGTCACAAGGATGGGACCTATATTCTGCTTTCTACAGTTGTTACAAACTGTCGACATTCCTTTTCCCAGTTATTTCGAACCGCTATAGCCTGTTTTCTGTGGCGTGATAAGCATTAGTAAACACTCGCACATACTTAATGAAGCTGCTCAGCAGTTGGGCGATTCAGGGCAAGACATATCTCTAGGAAAACGGCACACAGAAAAGAACCCACGGGACCTGTTTCGCTCGCGGTAAGGCTCTCCTTGAACATATGCCGGCTCGCCCAGCGCACCACATTTGTTCCGTTGGGCCACTGTTGTTTCAATGAAGTTTTACTTAGGGAAGGAAAATAGGAGGAAAAGAATGGCAGGGACGTTAACCAGCCTACAGTCGGCCGGTTTGCTACACTGCGCATGGGAGGGAGATGGGGGAGATGAAAGATAGAGAGCAGAGAGGGAAGAGAGATAAACACAGCACATTCGGCAGCACACGCATGAACGTTTCAACAAGTGTATTAGATCTACGCGCACGACATGTTTTTCGAGACTCTATCCCACCCCATCCAAACGCAGCAAACGACGTTGGGCATGCGTTTGACCTTGAAGTTCGTTGAATGCCAATGTACTCGTCTCATTCCACGCTAGTGCGTCGTCATGGCAACGGACAAAGAAGCAGGGCGTGCAAAGACGAACACATGGAGCGAGTCGGGACACCAAAAACGCCAAAAGTAAGGACAACAAGGCGTTTGTCATGTTCTGGCTTGGATATTGTGTCCCTGTTTGCACGCAATGTCTCATTTAGAAGAAAAACTAACTAGCTTAGCACTTTGGAATTCCGCGGTACGTGGTGCTATCGCTCGACGAGCTATCTTTGCACCATTCACCCAATTCAAGCGCTACTTTCTTTAACCATTCACTAATTTATTCACTGAAAATGCTTCAGATAACTATAATGCGTTTCATTATTTCCAATTGTAACAAGACAATACGCACATCTTCCGTAAAATCAAGTCCTGACCTCTCGTGATAAGTCATTTCGTGGGAGCGTCTTTCATGCTATTTTTTCTTGCCTGAACTTCGTAACGAATTTATATCCGCCTAAGTAAGTTTCATCTTGTATACTCCAAGCGTAAGAAGTGCGGGATACTTTTTGGTAAACAAGTGCGCTCTTTTTGCTGATTTTGCCGTGGACATCAGAAGAGTGGAATGTTTCAGGTAACAATCATATCGTAATATGAATCTTGAGTGTCATTTCATGTTTTGATGCTTTAGGGGCGAAGCTCGTTTAGGTGCGAGTCTGTCCATCCTTTGTATGTATGTAGTAGTACGCAACCACCGCTGGCACATACCTGCTCTAGGGCGGGTATGTACCACAGGGGATGCGACATGGGAGATGGCGGTACTTGAAGTGTTCACTAGATGGACGCATGGACGGACGGACAGACAGACTAGCGGACGGATGGACGAATGGATAGACGTGCGGACGTACGTACGGATGGATGCACGAACAGACGGACAGATGGACGGACGGTCCCACAGATGGACGCACGGACAGATGGACGGACGCATGGATGGACGCATGGATGGACGCATGCGTGGTCTCGCGGATGGACCGAAGCAAGAACAAACGGACGGATGGAAGGTACGGACGGGCTGACGGACGCTTCGCCCCACTCATCTTCATTCACTCCGTGGATATGCTGTGATTCTTTATCATGTTTCTATTTTAATGGCAAGGGTACAGTAAATAAATAAATTAAGAGCGTTTAACCACGGCATCTTTTTTTATTTTGCCCACGACAGAAGATATCACGGAACTCTGTAGTAAAACCCTGCGGCTGGCGGCCAGCGGGGCGAAGTCTGCGGTCTTGTTGGAAGTCAACCGACTCGAACATCCGTTGCGGTATTGCCAGTGGACTGTGACAACCGCTGTGGCCAACCAGTCAGTCGTCGTCAGCTACGTCTCTCGAAGCCTTCGAACGAGTCTGTTCTCAGAGATATGCATCGACTATGTGCAGGTATTATCATCGCCTCGTCATCATTACACCTTTTAATTCATTTATAATTTCTTTGGACAACACTAGGCATATTCTGCGGTCAGGACGAAAGGAGGTGGTTAGCATAATGACGTGTCCCTGCTTGCACTAAGCGTAACAAGAGCAGGGCGTACTCACCTATACCGCGGCCGCTGGATTAAAAAAAACAATATGTAGTGACCATGGCTATACATAATCGAAATATAAAATGCAAGAAATGTCCACTACCCAGAGACTGCTTTCTGGACGATGTCACAATCAGCGATGATGTTGAGATTCGCCATCTCGCGGCTAGGATTCCGGCTCACGAGGGGCTAGCTCTTAAAACTTCCACCGCGTGCCGCATCAAGTTGAACCCTCCCCCTCGTTCCCACTTTTCTCCTCCCACCATGAACCTGGCGAGTTCCGTACGGAAAAGGGCTAGCCACCCAACCTGCTCTTCCCCTCCGTCCCTAAGTCAAATAATAGCCAAATAATAAGGGAGCCAAATAATAGTGCCCTCGCCACCAGTGCATTCTTCAGGCGCTGCGCCGTGCTCCCTACCAGGCTGCAGAAATTAGCCGCTTTCTTTTTCTAACTACTACCACCATTTCTACTTAGGACCGTTCCACGCGCTTTCCCGCACAGCCGCAACGCACGTGCCGGCACACCTGCCGCACCCAAGCAGAGAGTGAAAGAGCGTCGCCCATTGGCTTATTTGTCCACCGCTTGCTTGCTGCAGGGGTGCCGGCACGTGTGTTGCGGCTGTGCGGGAAGCGCGTGGAACGGCCCTTAGGGCGTTCAAGAGCCGGCCGGCATGGAGTACGCGAACGTGTTTCTAACCAGCCAAGCACGGTTATTTTCAGACTGAGGAGTTCTGTCTTTCCTTGCCGCTCGGATGAATTCGTGTCCTCAATGAACAGCATAGTCATGAACAATTTATGAACGAAGAAGCTATAAGGTCAACTGAAATGAATTCTTTAAATTTTTTTCTCGTCCCCTGTAATGTATTGTATTTATCATTTCAGCTTCAATACTTAACTTGTGGCTAAGCCATATGTTTGGCAACCACATAATTAGTGCTCCGAGGTTGTACTCTCCAGTTATCCCTTTGGAAGCTCTCTCACTTTGTTATTTTTACTTAGCTCTTGTTCTGTGCTTCACTGTATGTAGTGAGCTAAATATATTTCTATAAGAATTAAAAGCAGGGTGGGGTGCCAGGCTCGACCGGGACCGCAGCGCAGTTACAGAGTAAGCTGGGGGAGATGGCTTCTATAGAGCACTTTATAATTTATTGTTAGCGTCTCATTTGCTAGCATCTCATCGCGGGCATTTTATTGATAAGATATCCTTCTTATCTTCATAAGAAACTACATTTGAAACAATGGATGTCAAGTTACAGCATTTCCTCAATTATTGTTTGTTCTACGACGTCATAGCACTTCATTGTGCTTTGCGGTTCCATCTTATGAAGCATCACTTGTTCTTCAGCGACTATTGATGAGTGAACAAACGATTTGTTACACCTGAAACCATTAGGTGTGTTACTATATCCTTGGCCGCAGTCTCAATCGCCTTCGTATATAAAAAAGAGCAATAGCCCAATTATTCATGTAACGCTTTATTAGGAGAGATTTCACTATGACATATGATCAGGACTTTCATACTTTCATTGTGCACATTACTAACCAAGAGCTTTACGCAACAAGTAGTCGAATGTGCAGTGATCTCCGCACTATTTGTGTATGTATTGAAACCGCGTGCATCTACAGAGCAGCTATGGTACTTGAATCCTTAGATGATGATTTATGGACTAACATGCTTACTTAGAAACCAGTTTTTAACCCAGACTGTTAATTTCAATAGACATGTTAAGCAGGTAGTGATTCTTCTTGCGCCCGAGTGCCATGGAATTGAGAGATTGATTTCGCGATGGAGGCGTTGTAATCTCTAATAAATGTAACGTATTTATTACTGGTAGTCATTTGAAAATATTCTTCATAATTGACCTTTTTAGTGAATGGTCTCGGTAATGTATGCATACACATTACATTCATCTGTCATAGGCAAAAATACGAATCTCGCTGTTGCCAAGAAAAAGAAGTTCAACAGAGCAATAAGTCTCTGTTTATAAAGCAGTAATCGATTGACATTTGATTCGTTGCAAATGTGAGGCTATTACTGGCAGTGATACGTTTTCACTTTGAGGAAAAGTAAAAGTGATTTTTTTTTTTAGGTTTGCTGCCGTTGTATACAGCGACCTTCGATCAGCCCACAGCTCAGATGAGTGTAGAGGGGAAAAGCTACGAGTAATAGCATGTTTGATACATGTAGCATTTCATTTTTAACAGCAGAGCGTTTAAGCTTGATTTCCAGTGTGCTGACGGCCACTCAAAACTCGGATGAGACGTGCAAAAGAAAGTGGAAATGATAGCATAGCCATATACGATAGAATATAGTAAGAAGTGAAACAGGGCGCTTAGGAAGAGGTAAAGTGGAGTCTATCAACACTGGCAAACACTGGCAACTGGTGGTCGATGTGAAGGGGTGGAAATATTTTAGTATCGCCTGAGCAGTTAAGGCAATGAAAAAGGCAATGAAAATTTTGTGGGTGTCAGAATCCCTTCCCCTCTCTGTAGTTAGCTTCCTGAACGTCACCAAATTGTGCGTATCAAGGCCCAGATACAGATATTCGCCTAACGAAATTCGGCGCACACAGAATGCTACAGGTGTCAGCACTCAGCACAGGAAGTTGCAGTTAGCCGAAACTAAGAATGCTTGTCTTGCCGAGATTGTCCATGCCGCGTTCTTCTGACGCATATACGCCACGTGAGTGAAGGGTAAAAAACGGCGCACACACAATGACCCAAATAACAAGAAATGCAGTGATGTCGTCAATCGTAAATTTTCTAGAGTTCTTCTGTCGGCTGTGTATTGTACTTGCCGCCATGAACCGAATTCAACTGGCCCAATTTATAGTACTAAGTCAGTCATCCCATGAAAAATATTCCAGGGAAAAGCGAAATATTTTCTTCAGTTATTGAGCGGTGGTCTATAGTAAGAAATACACATGCAAAATACTACGAAGGTCACTTATAATCAAACTATGGGCGCTCTAAATCCGTATTATGATCTATGTTCTTAAAGTGTCCAAAATTTGGGCATTTTAGATGCTCATTGTGTGTTCATAAAGACGCAGTAATCTTGAACGAAAAGCATTGTGAACACCGCTACGTAATGTGTGCAGCGTATACGCATGTCTCGATAGGAATGTACAAAATTATGCCGCGTAAATCTACAAATTTTACTTACTAGCAGACGTGAATGTCAAGACCGTTACTACACAAGAGACATGTGCGCATGCATGCACAATATACAGCTATATTTGCACTGTGCTTATAAACACCTGTCTCTTCCGAAAAATAATTTCGGTCTACCCGGCTGGCGCATACAAAAACTTTTTAAAATCAACATACGAAGTAATATGAACAATAGCATTGGTGAGTCTGACGAAGAGGGCATGCGTCGCTGTTTTTATGGTTTTTGCAATGTAGAGCTGGCTGTACTTTTACGTCGTTTTTGCATTTTTATGAAAAAAAAAAACAAAACAAAAATGCGCAGATCAGCCGTGTGAATGGCGCCTCTGTTCGGGTCTGTGGGAAACATGAAGAACGTCCAGGTGCACAAGAAGAGCGTGAACTTCACGCTTCACCTGAACCCTACTTGGCTGATGGAGGTCGACGCCACACCTGTGTCGCTCTATGCCACAGCTGGCTCCCTACCCAGTAAGCTTCCTCCGAATCGTTGGCATGTTAAGGCTGTAGCTATATCCGCTTCAGGCACAGCGTCCACATATGCGGATGCAACCTGCTTTTGCCGGTTTCTCAAACCAGTGAGAAAGAAAGGGATAGGCACATTACACATTTGATAAATTGAAGCATCTACATAGTCAACGCGTCTTGATTGAACCCCGATGTGGTTCGCAAATACGCAGCTCATTCTTTCAGTGAAAGCACCACTATTGTTCGCCGGATCACTCTGCGAGCCGTTAATTAGTATTATATTATTTGGCTCAAAATGAACACAGCCAAAAAAAAAATTCCGCGCACATTTGGACCTAAGATTTCAAGTTTTACGTGTAAAAATTGAGCATGACTGATGGCAGAATAATTGAATAAATAAATATACGCAAAATAGGTATAATTAGCAAAGCTAACCGAAAACAACATATTTCCTAATTTTATTTTTTGGCATGTAAAAAATTGAGAATCTTAGAATATTGTACAGAATTTAGAAATTTACGAACAGTTCATCGTAATTTGCGCCTGAAGATGATATTCCCACGTACGTCTCTCGTTTCACTTTTGGTGTATTCGGTTTTAGCCCCCGTATTCTAGAACCTCCCTTCACTCAACGCTTCGCCTTCACTTGGAAAGCCGATGGGAGCGCCATATCTAGTCATGGCAAGTCACTACAAATCAGCGATAGTCTGTTGCGATTCTCCAGTAGCGCAGCGTCATTTTTAGCCGAGCGGTGGCGCAGTGCTCAACTCTGTCATGTGAAAGGGGAAAGTCGACTCGAGGAGCGTTTGTGAATACGGGGGTAAGTCCACCGAGACTGTCAGCACTGCTCAGCGGAAATCGCACCTTCAGTGTTCGAGAGCCTTCACGACTATAGATTGTCTTGTTGAGAATGAACCCGCGATACGAACACTCGAAATTATTCCAGAGCCTGCGCGACGACCAGTGACAAGGCTGGAAACAAATTTGATGTTCAATGGCTTGTTTCAGCGGCGCGTTCCAACGATGACCAGTTCATCGACAGGCCCCCGACGATCCTTTCGTCATTATTAGTGCCAGCGTGTATCACTGTAATATCACTGTCATTTTACCCACCACAAGCTAGGCCTTATAACACAGCTTCATCTTGGACGTATTCTGCTCCTTTCGACCCCGTCATGACCCCGTGACTGTCTAAGGCGCAAGGGTTAAAGGAATGATCGAGAAAACCCATTGAGTGCCAACTTCCAGATATTTTCATCCAGCACAAACGCTTACGCTATAAAGTAGATGTCAAAGTCAGAGACGGCAAATGAAACACGATGTGCGGATAGGTCGAACGAGCAAAAGAAAGTGTCTCAGACAGGCTGGCTTACGTTTTGTATGAGGGCCTACCTTAGTAAGAAAGGCCTTGTCATCCTTGGCGTGTTGACTCTTCCAGGGTCGAATTTTTTCGCGATATGCACGCTAAAGTGTGTAACTTTTCTTATTGCTGAAATAAATTATTCGGACCATTCTATTTAAGACTAAAAATGTCAAAATTTTGTCGTGACCGTTATGTGACAAAAATGATTTGTGTTGTTACGTACACATGGTTAATTGATAGAAATTCACCCCCGCAAAAACACTTTCACAACTTTTTATATATGAATATTACGCATTATGATAAACATAGCTTACAGCCATACAGAAATAAGCGCACCAGTGTGAAAAAGATTGTTTTTTTTTTTCACATAAACGCTTGGCAATAGTCACCTTTCATCTAATGCGCATTGTCTCACCGCACACGCTTTCTAGATTTCACTCATTCTGCATCAGCCGTGTCTGAAATCGCAATAAAAATTGCTGGGGTTTCACGTTCGAAAACCACCATATGATTATTAGGGACGCCACAGTGGAGGATTCCGGAAATTTCGACCACATGGTTTTTTTTAACGTTCACCTAAATCTGCCTCAAACATTTCCACCTCCATCGAAAATGCCGCCGCTGGTGCCGAGATTCGACCCGCAAGGGTCAGCAGCCGAGTACCTTAGCCACTAGACCACCGTGGCGAGTTGAACTCGGAAGTAATTTTCGTCTTACCAACTGACATCCAATGAATCATATTCGGTTCTTAAGGAACAGTCCACATAGAGAGAATCACCACTCGATTCCCTTGCACCATTGCAACCGGCGCTCACACCCGTTACGTATAGGTGAACTGCATGAGGGAGCAGAAGGTAAAAAAATATAAACGTGGGGTTGTGCGTGCATCCGCAAATCAAAGACGAGCAGAAAAGCTGCAATAATCCTTCGTCTTATTGCCAAGAAGACAGAGCTGGTTTTTTCCGAGTTCTCAAAACAGGAAACACAACCACGGCGGCATCGTTTGTGTAATTTAGGGGCTCGCGAGACAGGTGTAATTGCGTCCCGTGGAGCGATAAACGAGAAAGCCACCAGCGGTCACCCTTTAAGAGGTTAGAAACGAGAGAGTCATTAGCTTTGCGGACGCGAGAAGCCATAACTAACCAAAGGACGAAAGCGAAACCAGCCGCAACGCGTGTTCGGGTGTGTGAGGGAAAGATGGCACTCCGCTTTGGTAAGCAAAAAAGAAAAAAAGTCACAGCTTTGCCGCAAAGGCGAAGCAATAAACGCGATAGCAACACATCGGAAGGTCGCGCCAAGAACGGCAAGCAGATGACGTCATTAGTTAGGTCACAAATTCAGGGAAAGGGTGCGAAGTTGAGAGGAGAAGGGTCAGCGTGATGCACCTTTCCCCCTTGGCGTGCAAGCGGAACGTAGTTGTGCTCTCTCGCAGGTTCGCTAACCGCTCAAGCGACGCGGCCATTAATTAGCCAACAGTTTTCATATTTTGTGCACGTGTGTTGAAGCGGACAAAATAAAGCTGACCACATTCCTCAATGAAGGAAAACTCGTTCAACATAAAGAAAAGCTGCATTTTAAACGCTCGTTTCTTGCGAAAAAAAAATAACAACAAAGATACAAGCGTAGTGTGAAAGTGTTCATTTGCAAAAGCAGCTTTAATTCACAGCGGAAAATTACGGACATTATGAGCAAACATTGAACCTCGAATACGCTAATCAATGTGAACCAGGCCACGTCGTACTTAACCCAATTACGCCTGTTATGACGGCCCTCATACTTCTTTAAATGTTTGAGTAGGAAACAAGATAGAAGTTGAAGGGAAGAGGTAGGTTTGAAGCGATGAATTGTCATTGAACAGAGAATGTCGCTGAAGCGAATGTTTCGGCGAGTTGACTTGTCTTCATCCATGCGGCAGCGATGCCTTGAAGAAAAAATCAACTTCTCAAAATGCTCTTTCAGACGACGATTCCTGTTAAAAGATTTCTCAAGTCGTTGAGTCCCTTACACGCATGTCAGCCAAAGTATTAGATTGCCCACGACGTTTCAATCTGGCTTCCCGCTTTTCCATGAGTGCATTCTTCCATGAACACATGAACACATTTAGGCTGTCCATGAACGGCAGGGAGCTTATAATTGTTTGACATTTGTACTATATGTCAACAATACAAAAACAAAGTGCATAGCAGGGCCAACAGGCATTCAAGCTTTTCATAAAGTATATTTTGCTGGCAGCAGGTGGGCTGCTAGCATGACGACTTAGCCTGTAGCTACACTGTGCTTATGTCAGTACAGTTAGGTTTGCAGAGAACTGGGTTTACTCATCTAGGAATGCAAAGTTAATACCTGTTAAAATAATGAACATGAATACTTGTGCTCACCCGTTGGGAATAGGAAACTTGAAAAACCTTTGTGGGACTAGAAATCTCTTGGTTGACACACCACAGAGCCGCGCAAAACATGCGATGCACAGATTCAGCCATCCCCGTATAACGCATGACTGAACTGCTCCACGTGACTAGCTGTGGCTTCCGTGCGCTGCACGCCGAATGAAATGTCTTATCTTTCGCATGCCAACTGCATTTGCGAGATAATCGACCACGATCTAACTGGTGATATCGCCGAGTCAGTGGCAAGGGTGAGGGAGGTAAGCACTATGAACGCAAGTCGACCATTTCCCGTGCTAGGCCTGATTTAAAATGAACAAAAGAACAATAAAAAAGATACACAAAAACAGAACCGGTTTTGCAATTAGGTGAATCAGTTTTATTTGTAAAAACTTGTGAAAAACAAAAAAGTGTGGGCAACCACGACAATTTCACTACGTTTCATCAGTATTTAGGAGACCCGACAACTGCTATACGAGCGATGTTCCTTGAAACCGGAACTGGCGCTGAGTTTCCGGGGCCTGATACTAGCACCTGAAAAAATTGCACGTCTTCCCGATGCGTGGCAGCACATTCTAAGTAACAGATTATATCGACAAGGCGCACATTTTAGGGGCGAAGCTCCTTATGGCGTGACTTGTGCGTCCTCCGCTGTCTTTGTGCGTAACCTGTGGCACATACCAGCATACCAGTGGCACATGCCCACCCTCGGGCACATATCCGCATGTCCACATGTTACGAACAACGTAGCACGGCGTTGTTGTCACGCTCTCAGTGTTAACAAAGCGCTGGCAGCAGAAATGCGGTACATACTCTCGTTTAGTCCTTGGATTGTCCGCTGGATGGCGGTACTTCTATATCATGAATACATGATAAAAATAAGCAAGATTGCGGTACTTTAAGTGTTCACGAGATGAACGGATGGACACACGGATGGACGGACGCACGCACAGACGGGAGACGAACGGGCGTACAGATGGACTGACGCACGGACAGACGGATGCACAAACGGGCGCCCGTACGAACTGACAGACGCATGGACGGAAGCACGGACAGATTGACGGACGCTTCGCCTCACTCATCATCATTCGTTTCGTAAATATGCTGTGATTTTTTTTTTTGAATCAGGTGCACCGGGGGTGCAACCGGATGAACTAGCGATAGCCGGCGTGCCACTTTGCAAAAGAGAAACAAGATTGAAATATCGATGGTTGGTGCATGAAGAAAAAAAAAAAAAAGCCAGGCCTGCGTAGAAGGCGCCTCACAGTCACAGCGAAAGCTTCAAGAGCGCCCTTTCAGAGCCTCTTATAAACGCTCATAGGGTAACTGCTGCAAGAAAACTGGCCGGGCACCAGCGACGGCATAGTAATAATAATTTCAGGGTAGTAGAACTGCATTTGCTATGCTATCCTTCACCAATTTCCCGAGGAGCATGTTAACGCTAATTACTTGCAAGGAATTTTGTGCCAATTTTTGTTCGTGCAGTGACTGACGACGATGAGGAAATATGCCGGAAGTGGGTATGCGCCACAGTTAATAGGTGATCGAAAAAGTTTTTGTAATGGGTTGGAGCATTCGACGAACCACTCGTTACGCTATTAGCATTATGTAACGCCTAGATGCTCTATTGCTGTTTCAAAACGCTTTATTACTCATATTAACGCGATTCCTTTTCCAATATCAAGCGTGCCCAAGGCAAGTTTGCGAGCAAGTTCCAATCCCTGGCATGGCTCAGTGGTAAAAAACTGGCTGGCACGTAGCGTACCGAGGTTTCAGCCTCACTGCGTCCTTGTTACTAGTTCTTTTTTCTATTGCGTGCGATAGGGCTTTCCAGACACCGGTGGTGGTGGTGGCAACGCCGGACAACAATAGCACCACGTGTGACCCCAGTTTTGCTCTCACAACAGCTTTCGCAGTAAGAAAAAAAAATCTGCCTTATCCCTAACCATGACAACCATGACAGCACATGCCAAAGAAAAAAAAAATAATTGAAAATCCCTTTGTTTTAATCGTCCCGACCACAAAGAAACTCCGATGCGCAAGTGATTTCCGGCGCGCCACCTTGCGAAGCATACAAAAAGCGTCAACGAGGGCGCAGTGGTGCATAAAAAAAAAAAAAAAAATTCACAGCTTCTCGAAACAAGGCACCACATGCAAAGCAGCAGCTGCTGACCCGCAGGGCGCGGGTTCGAATCCCGGCTGCGGCGGCTGCATTTCCGATGGAGGCGAAAATGTTGTAGGCCCGTGTGCTCAGATTTGGGTGCACGTTAAAGAACCTCAGGTGGTCGAAATTTCCGGAGCCCTCCACTACGGCGTCTCTCATAATCATATAGTGGTTTTGGGACGTTAAACCCCACATATCAATCAATCAACATGCAAAGCAAGAAACATGACCAAAAAAGGCGCACGTTTCATTACAACCGAAACGCGAACACGCTCAGTTGTACACGCAGTTGCCAGATCACCACTTTGCGAAGCGAAACAACAATACCAACAACAAACCAAACCGCAATAGACACCAGCGCTTGCGAAAAAGTTGCACCTATTGCAGAAACGTGGCAGCACCTCGCAAACAAGAAAAATGATTGAAAAGGGCGCGTGTTTCAATCCAGCCGAACCGCGGACGCACTTTGTCTCTGATCAGCAAGCGACGTCCGGCGCGCCACCTCGCGAAGCGTGAAAAAAGTGACAACGGAGAGGCATTGGTGGATAAAAAAAATTTCACACTTTTCCGAAACACGGCAGCACATGCCTGGCAAGAGACATGATCAAAGAAGGCGCACATATTAATTAAGAAGAACCATGCACACATTCGGCTGCACACGCGGTCGCCGCATCACTGCTTTGCGAAGGAAAACAACAACAACAACAACAACAACAACAACAACAACAACAACAACAACAACAACAACAACAACAACAACAACAACAACAACAACAACAACAACAACAACAACAACAACAACAACAACAACAACAAAATTAAACCGCGATAAACACTAGTGCTTATAAAAAAGTTCCACTTCTTGCCAAAACGTGGCAGCACCTCTCCAGCAAGAAAAAATGATTGAAAAGGACGCGCGTTTTAATTCAGCCGAACCGCGAACGCATTCGTATGCGCAAGCGACCTCCGGCGCTTCACCTCGCGACGCATGAGGCCAAGCAAGAGATACCGATGCCTTTTGAGTTTTTTTTTTTGTTCTTGGCTTTGCAAAGCGTTGAACCTGCAACCGCGTGTGCAACCGAGTGTGTGTGCGGTTCTGCTTGAATAAATTCCCGCCTTTTGCGATCATGTCTCTTGCCAGGCATGTGCTGCCATGTTTCGGGCAAATGTGAAAATTTCTTTATCTACTCCCTTGTCGCTTTTTTCATGCTACGCGAGGTGGCGTGCCGAAGGTCGCTGTCGCATCTCAATGCATTCGCGGTTCGACTGAATTAAGTGTGGCAGCTTGGGCTATTTTGTATGACATGACAATAGTTATAGCGCGAGAACAGAACGACGACAAAGAGACAAGAATGTCCTTCGTGCCCTTCTTGTCTCGCGCTATAACTGTCGACTGAATTAAAACGCGCGCCCATTTTGATCTGTTTTTCTTGTTTGGACTGGTGCTGCCGCATATTGACTCTAGGTGAAGCTTATGTACATGCGCTGAGGTTACCGCTATATTTTTTTTTTGCCTCGCAAAGTGGTGATCCGGCAACCACGTGTGCAACCAAATGTGTTCGCGTTTCGGCTGCAATAAAACGCGCACCTTTTTTCGGCCATTTCTTTCGCTCAGATTGTGCTGCCACTTTTCGGCAATAGGAGGAATGTTATTTCATGCGTGGATGTCGTTTGCGTTTTTTTTTTTTCGCTCTGCAAAGCAGTGATCCGGCAACCACGTGTGCAACTGAGTGTGTGCGCTGTCCCGCTTGATTAAAATGCACAACTTTTTTGATCATGTGTCTTGTCAGGCATGTGCTGTCATGTTTCGGAAAACTGTGGAATGTTCTTCATCCACCAATGCCCCTCCATTGTCGCTTTTTTCATGCTTCGCGAGGTGGCGTGCAGGACGTCGCTTCCGCCTACAAGTGCGTTCGCGGTTCGGCTGAATTGAAATGCGCGCCTTTTTCAACCATTGCTTTTGCTTAGCATGTGCTGCCACTTTTCGGCAATAGGAGGAATTTTCTTTCATACGCGGAATCCTTCTGCGTTCTTTTTTCACTCTGCAAAGTGGTGATCCGGTAACCACGTGTCAAACCAAGTGTGTGCGTGGTCCTGCTTAATTAAAGTGTGTGCCTTTTTCGATCATGTTTCATGCCAGACATGAAAAAAGTGACAACGAAGAGGCATCGGTGGATAAAAAAAAAATTCACAGTTTTCTGGAACATACCAAACATGGCCTAGAAAGAGACATGATCGAAAAAGGTGCGCTTTTAAATATAGTGGCAGTGCTGTACTTGTACGGCGGTAAACGTAAAGGATAATTTATGGATGTTAGAGGGGCAATTCAGTAAAGAGGTTTTACTGATAAATTATTTTTTTAAACAACTGTATACAGATCTTAACTTCACCCCATAGACCTATTTATAATTTATGGAGCAAAAAGTCAGGGTCAAATGCTTCGGTATTAGTTTCCCGCTGAAACTTTCGCAAGTGACGCCATGAATTCCAATTTTTGTTTCTTTTAGTCTTCACCTCAATATTTCAACAAAAATTTTTAAAACTTGGGGCGTTAAGTCTCTGGCTCCAGCAGAGGACGATGTACTTATTTTGCAGTGAAAGCTGTTAGGAGATCCGAACAAGGGTTGTTTTTGGAGCTGAAGTTGTCCGCTGCCGCCGCCGCCGGTGTCTGTAGCCGCGATTACGCCAAATAAAGAACGCCGAGGACAAAATGGAATTGAGCCCGGGTACCCTGCGTGCCAGTCCCGTATTCTACCTCTGAGCCACTGGGAGTCTAGAAAGACCGTTGCTAAGTTACCATAGGCAGGCTTCATGTCGAGAAACTAATAGCGTTACCTTGAGTAATAAAGCGTTCAAGAACAGCAAAGGAAGAACCAGGCACCACAAAATGCGAATGGCGCAATGAGTAAATCATCAAATGCTCCAAGCCATTCCAAAAAGCTTAGGCCATAATTCTTCTTCGTCAACCACAGCACTAAACTATTACACAATGTTGCTTACAAGTATGTAGCGGGCACTACGCTTCTGCCATGAATGACGAAAGATGGCATAGTGAGTACCTGCCTAATGCCCTAAAGCTATGACTGTGATTATTTGTGGTGTAGAGGGTACTCTGCAAGTGTGCTTATAACAGTAACCAAAACATTACTCAAAAGGCGCTCTCAAAGCCCGCTCTTCCTGCTTTGATGTGGCAGTGCTGCATGTTTCGCGGGGGCCTGGCAGTTTTTTTTTTTACCTTTTACGGACTAGACACCGTAGCTATCTATGACTTGATAGGGACTGGTGTGGTAGCCTAATTGGGGCGTCACTACCCGCATTTGCTTTTTCTCGTTTTGTCGCTTACCAAGCATCGTCTAGCAGTAAACGTGGTGTTTTTGGCATTCGGTGAAAGTGATTTCTAACTGAATGTCATAGCAATTCGAAAAAAAAATATATCGTTTCACCTCCTTAGCTTCTCTTTATGTTGACATGAAGTCCCACGGGGTCGCAAGTCACTGTCCGTTGTCTCCGTCAGCAAAGAATATGTTGAGGTAAAGAGACAAGAAAAAAAATAGAGAGGATCGGAAAGGAAAGGGCTAAAAGAGCTGAGCAGGAAGAAAGCTTGGACCGCCAGCAGCGGGGTGCCGAGCCATCCTCCCGCAAAGGCTACAGAAGATGGTGAACAAGATTGTGTGGAAAGAGCAGAAGATCTTGAATTTCCCGAAGAACTGCCTCTGAACGGGCAGTTCAGAGGCAGTTCAATTAGAACGCTGTGGGAATCGTTATGCGAAATTTTCGAATATTCGCACGCAAGTGTTTCACCACCTTCTGCGCATGTTCGTGCGTGCGTTTGTATGTTTGCGTTTAATATATGCTACAGGGACAATTTCGGTTGGGGCTGGTTCTAACAGGCTAATTTGGCTACGCCAAGGTACAGGCGGGCTTCGTGGCGAACCCCCGATGGCGTGCGTTTTGCAGGCTCCGTGGGCGAATGCGAAGACGGTTCGTTCTTCTGCGCCACGTCCGGCATTTGCATATGGGAGGGCTTCAAGTGCGACCGAGTCGCCAACTGTCTCGACCACGATGACGAGCACTGGTTCTACGGAAGCACATGCGGTAAGTGAGCAAGGGAAACCTCTGACTTACCCATTCTACTAACCACTTCGGAAAGCTCCAGATGCATCGCGTATTTCTTGCGAAACCTGAACATAATTGGCCGTTTAGCAGTCTTCATTCTTCTTGAGCTCATTGAGGTACTTTGGCCGAACTCGTCAATGATGTTCTCGGTGAGGTATTCTTGTAGTATTCAATATTGTCTCACTGAGGTCTTTTTACACTGCTAAATGATTATGGCTTCCTAAAGGTGTTTGCTCAGTAATCTATAAATATGGCCCCTTTGTTGTGTAAGCTTAGCCTTCGGCGGCTACGCCTTTGGGAAACATAAGTGAGTTCACGCAAGGCTAGCGGTCCATGAAGGCTTAAGCTTATGTACAGCGCCATCTAGTCTTCAGGAGAACATGATGTAGGATGGCCACGCTCCGCAGAGCGCCTGTGCAGTTGGCACGATTACGCATCAAAGCGTAACGACTCATGCGCAGAACAGCGCACGGTTTGTGTGCCATAGAGCACCTGAGAGCACCGGTTCGTAGGAGCAATCAAGGCCATGGCGCTTCTTGTATATATTAGGTGCGCGGCCACGCAAATGTGCAATGGCACTCCGCGGAGCATAACCGCGCTGCACCATGTCCACCCAATGAGTGAACTGAGTTGGCATTTTGACATTTCTGTGACACTATAAAACTCTTTTTTTCTTGCATGGTCCACCTTCTTTCACGTAGAGGTATTTTACAGAGTCGGTTTATCGTAGAGGTATACGTGTGGATATACCGTACCGTCATGATCGGTACAAAAATGCTCAGACACACAAATTGCTCATTGCGCCTTGTAATGGTATGATGTGAACAAAGTGGTTGAGAGGGTCCTGCAGACTAGAAATTGTATGTGCCAACCATGACGCTACGGTATCATCGAACTCTTGTAAGAGTTATTGAGTGAATAAAACACCGATACAACCATAACTAAATGCAGTAATGCCGATGCTGGCGCTGGAACTCATCATCTCTGGTACCGGCATGCTTTTGGTAACCATGCTGGCGTTTTGCGCGATTCTTCGGGACATCATCAAGGACTACAAACTGGTAAGTTAGTTTCATTTATACTTTTTTAAACAAGAATGTGTTTTAGCTGGTTCCACCAAAAGTTAGCTGGCAGCATCATCTGTCACGGAAATGACGTCACTAAATGAGTATTCAAGTTTTATAGAGTGACACTTTATTACCGCTTTTCCGTCCCAGTCTTTAGCTGACTTCTGGCTGGAACTTTCCAATATCAATATTTATTCGAAAATTTCACACTTCGAGTTAGAGCTTGGCTAGGAGAAGCACTTCACAAAACTTCGGCCAGCAATGATCGTAGGCATCGTGGTCATCTGACACCTTTACAACAAGTTGGCAGCAAGCCTTAGGAAGAAATGCTGGGCCATGTGGAGGGCGCATTGGGTGAAGGATGTGAAGCGTGTTTGCTGTTTAAATTAAAAATGAACAAAAATGTATAACATGGTGTAGGAGGAGGAAGTAACTTCTTTCAACGTATGGCGAGTTGGTGGAGTGGGCCGAAGGCCCCGCCTAGGGTATGGCCAGGAGTGTTTGAATTATGGCGGCTGCCGTTTTTTTTATTACGCAGTCACTTTGCAAACCTTTGTACTTTAATTTCTCGGCATGCGCAAAAATTGTGACTACTTCTGTAGAGACACAATTCAGATTCCTATTAGAATAAACTTCTGTAAAACCTTATCATATTTCCTCTCTTATTACGGCGATCACACCGATCGTGAGTCTGACACAAAAATCACAACTCTGTTCATTCATTATAGCCTTATGCAGGTGCTCTTGCAGTACGGCCTTATTTTGGTTTTCTTGCAATGCTAATTAATAATGACTTTTCACTGATGTCTTTACAGTACTCATTAATGCCACAATCATGTTTATTGCAGTACCAGGTAATTATAGACTTACTGATGTATTTTTGCAATGCTAATTATGGCCTTATTGGGTACACTTTAAAGCAAGTTGATTATGTCTTCAGCGAGGTTTTCGCAATACACACCGATTATGACTTCATTGAAGCATTTTTGCATTAATAATGGCATCATTGAGGTGTTCATGGAGTACTCGTAATTTATGCACCCACTGTGCTTTTTTTTCTACTCATCATGAAATCAATAAGTCTTTTTGCAGTAATCATCCAGTGGTTTTGCAGAACTCCTTAATTAAGCATGACTTCACTGAGGTAATCTTAGAGAACATTTAAACTATGAACTCATTGAGGTCTTTTTAATACTCATTATTTAGGGCACCATAGAGGTTTTTTCGCTGTACTCGTTTATTATTGACTGACTGAGGTGCTTTTGTGCTATTATTAATAGCCTCAGTGAGGTGCATAGCAGTAATCATTAAACATCGGGTACCGTTGTCGTGGCCGATTGGTTAAGGCGATGATCTTGAAACATCGGGCGAGAACAGGCGCATCAGCATGGTATGGCCGATGGCTAATCATTAATCATGACTTCAATGAGGTGTATTGGCACTATTCATGCATTATGACCTCCTGGAGGTATAGACTATTGGCCGTGCTAGTAAAACATGGCGATTGGAAAGAGTGCGGAATAATGTGAAACAAGAGGCTTGTTCCGTAGGTTTCGTCGTGCTGTCCCTTTCACGCTCTCCCTGAGGATTTCGTGCGTTACTCATTATTCATAGCCTAACTGAGGTGTTTTCTTCAGTACTCATTAAGTACGGCCTCGTCCAAATATTTAGATTCGTGTCCGCTGACGAAATTGAGCGAGCTGTAGCAAAACAGCCATTTGTGCGAGTTGGTAACGGTCCATTATAGAAGAAGTGGAGCGCGGTACGTAACACGGACTGGAGGCGAGAGCAACAACACAAGCGCTTGTGTTGTTGTTCTCTCCTCCAGTCTGTGTACCGCGCCCCACTTCCAAATTAGGTGAGGTCGGGCTTCGTAACCACTCGCAGGCATCCGTGCACATGGAACGGGACCCGTTGACGAGGCGCGATGTCATGGAAGCGAAGCGACTCGAGGCGGCCCGATTCGAGACGCTAGCGGATGACGAAGTCGCCATGGCCACCTCCGGTACGGGGACGCCGAGGTCGAGGGCTGCGCAGAGCGTCGGCTCCACTTCGGTCACTTCGCCCACCGCCCCTGGTGCAAACGTCAGCTTCCGCGCCGGAAGCGGAAGCGTCGAGAAGAGCCCGCGCGAAGACGCCCAGCTCGAAAAGCGCGCGCAGTCGAAGTACAAGCGCCGCTTCTCGGTCGTTTCGATGAGAGCGCCCAACCGAAAGGCGTCCATCGCCGACGACGAAAAGAGTTGAGCGACTGAAAGTAGATGGCGCTTCACGCCTACGCAACGGACGCCGCGCGCGGAAAGGTGTTTTTTGTGCGGAACGTGAAGCATGTTAAAACTTTCGTTTGGTGACAAAATACGCTCGCGTTGTACAACGCGAGCGTATATATGTCACCAATACGCTCGCACCAAATACGCCAAATGTCACCAAATACGCTCGCGTTGTACAACGCGAGTGTGTTTGTCATGCTGCGCAAGCGCAGCTTTTTTTTTCTCGTCCCCTATTTTCGCAGTGACAATGCGCTGCATTGTCTGAAGCGAAAATAAAATTTGATTTGATTGATTGATTGATTGATTGAACACGTGCTTCCTTGAATTTATCTACGTTTTGTGTCTCGTTTTCTTGCACCGTTCTTAACTATAGGAAGCCCCTCCAGCTTGCCCAACCGTCAGTGTGGGAAAAGGCGACGCACTAGAAAGACGAGGACAAGCGCAGATATTTCCTACGAAAATCGATTATAACATATAAATGTATGGCCCGCACAAACAATAAGAAGTACAGACACGGTCAGGCTAGAAACAAACAAACAAACAAACAAACAAACAAACAAACAAACAAACAAACAAACAAACAAACAAACAAAAAATCCACACATCTTCACGAAGCGGATCCTGCAGAGTGGGCGAAGCTGCTCTACGGGCCATTCTGTCTCCGTTAAGGTCACCGACTAGTATAAATGGCTTGTGCTCGTAGATCTTTTACATTCCATCATAATTACGATTGGTATTAGTATATTGTTAATCCATTTTCTTTTCTGTCTCGCGTATGGTACCCGATCATTGCTCTACGTATCGTAAATTGACATAGAGATTGTCGACTACTAAGAACGTTTATCATAACGTTGACATTGAATTCACCGACCAGTGTAAATGTTTTGTGCTTGCAGGTGTTTCATACTGCTCTGTCTCAATTATGATTGATGTCAGGCTGTTAAAGATTATCTTGTGTTTCACGTATGTTTCGACTATACCGTACGTTACCCAAGCGTTTTTTCATATAATGTAGCCGGGAAAATGGACACCGGACAAGTTTAAAGTCTTTCGCCCGTAAAAGCGATGAACAAAACCACAGTAAAACAACGAACTTCCTTCAAAAACCAGGTTGCGATCACTCTAAGACGGCAAGTTCTTTATCGCATAAGAATAATGGAGCTTTACTGAAACAACTGTTTTCTGTTGCAGCTTCTATGAATACCACCATAAGGATGAACCGCAAGATCTCAAGTTTTCTCGAACAGGGCCTAGCAACTACATTCCGAACAACGTATGTTCTCGTCTTTGTGCAAACAAGACAGGGCTAGGTGGTAACGAATCATTCTAAATGCGAAAACAGGGAAGTAGTACGGAAATGGAACTACAGAAGTGCCTGTTACGTTCTGCACCCCACTTTCGAATTCAGGATAGTCTTTTCTGCGTTTTTGTGTCCATTTTTGCGCTGACAAGTAAACTGAGAATACAAACTATCCCGATCCCAAACGTTACTTCAAGGAAACAAATAAAAAAATCTAGAATTATAATGCTTGCGTGGCGTTCCCTACTCCATTCTTAGATCACTCTTTGAAAAAGTCACAGCACGCAACTCGTTCTTTTCGAGAGAAATTTTATTTTATGAAATATTGCATCTGGTTAACAATTATCTAACTGTACAGTCACTCTGGCTATAGGCAAAGAGTACGACAAGAAATAACGTAACACAAGGTAGACGGCACAACCAATGGTGTCAAACGCTTGTTATACAACACAAACAACCCGCAGAGCGACTGTGAGGTGATTTTTCGTATCGTTTATTTGGTTTCCTGGAAAGCTAGCTAGTAATTTTGCTGGGCAGCTGGTGCTTGGTTTTATTTATAAGCATCCTTATTGACGTAAGCGAGAAGATTTCTTCATTGCATCATGTTGAGTTACGTGCCTTGATTATTATTATGTTCTGGCAATTTCCAATTGAGTCTGCATGTGCAAGCGTGTTACGTTGACAAAAACAAATTTACCGCAGACGCTGCAATCCTAATTGAAAAGTTACTATATCCAAATATTTTTTGGTGATTGGCTATTATTGTAGACAAAGCTGAAGAATTTTGACAAGGGGCTGGATAATATTTCAGACGTCGGTAAGCTTAAAGCGACGCCAATTCTATGCATTTTGGGTATTTTGGGCACGATCGTAAAAAAAAAATCTGGAAGACTGAGCAGAAATATGTAGTAGCTGCGACGCACAACACTGTATCCGAATCGATACGTGACGAAGAGATTGTAGTTGTTGTAAGAGAGCATGCTGAAATTAGCCTACGCATATGACCTAATTATCATGTGACCACGTTAACCATGATTTAGCGACAGTAAACATTGGTTACATAAGCCAATGATACTTGATTCACGTAGTCGTACAGCAACGTCTGGGCAACATTTCACAGCACAACCCATCATTTACTGAGAATTAGCCAAAACCAGCCGAAACTAGACATCATTCAACCAATACCGGTCACTGTTAATCAGTTCTGATAGTGTGGAAAATTTAGTAAATTTCAAAGTGTTGGTGGAGGTGGCACCAGTTAGAAATCGTCTTCAAAAACAAAAAAAAGAGAATGATAACACTGACATGAGTGCATCCAGTGCTGTTCAAAGGTATGCGACAAGATAAGCAGGATTTGAGCACTGGACCCATGACAGAGACGGGACAAAATAATCATTCGCTTCACAACTGGAGAACAGCAAAAAACACTTCAAAAGCTATATGTGAAACGACGACACTCAACTGATACGATCTTTTAAAACTAATGCAACACCACATACAGGAAAAAACAAAGGCCTTCGCAGCGACCCAAAAAGCCCCCACGAGATCGACTTGCCCGAGCGTGACCACGGCATTGCAATAAATTCATCTTCAATATTGATCATACAGAATATAAGGTTCAGCAATAAATGAACAATATCAAACATTGATATAACAGGTTTTACTGCAGAAAATTTCAATGCAACATTGTGTGCTCTTAAGTTCCACTCATGTGTCTTTAGTTAAGCCTGACGAGTTGAATGCATCAGAGACAATCTAAACTTGAAATGTAGTCTTAGGTAAAACCTTTCGTACCTAAGTTCAAAATGCACAAAACTTTGGTCACTTTATAAGTAAATAATTTACAGTGACAAATTCCGGCTTAAATTGGTGTTCCAATGACATTGTCACACCAAAATTTAGCGATGGATCTCCGAAATGTCTCCAGCTGCCTTGCTCAAGTCAAGTTGAAACGTTTGTTGTCTCTTCAATGTAAACTGCTTCTGCAGTGCCGGAGTCACGGACAGCCAATGAAGCCGAATATTGCGTCTGTCATTATCAATTGAATACTTGTTTGTCTCAAGTGTGATAAATTAGTGTTTGATGGTTAATTAGGTCCTAGATAAAACAAAGATGTTGTTTGATGCTATTGACTTGGTTATTGTAAGGTTTAATTTGTATTGAGCGTTAGCTTGTCTCCGCTAAGTTATCTTGTCGAATGTTCTAAGGTAAAAACCTCTCTTGTGCTTCCAATCGAAACGACTCCGATCACTTTCGGTGATTTCCCTTTTCGCCAGATCAAGCGATCTTCGTGAGGTCTTTATTGGTTGCAAAAAGCGTCCGTACACACTTCACTGTACCCTTCACTCAGCCGGCCATGTGCACGAAATTGTTTTTGCGTCAGCGCCACACCTCGAATATTCAAAACTCTACAAACCACGATAGCCCAAAAAGGTCTGAGCCAACCTGCACAACTTCAGCGACTCCAGGTAATGGGACGAAGAATTGAAATGGTAGGTAACAAATATGCGAATCGTGACTTTTTCTCTTTCGTTATCTCAAAGGCACCGCCTAACTTTAAGCTGCATTTACGCACTAAACATGCACTCACACAGGTAAGAGATAAATAGATACATAGATGCACAAGCGTCTGAAAAAAGAAGCCTTCTTCTCTTAGCCGTCCCTGATGAACTCAGGGACAGCCGTGGTCACCTTAGAAGGCGCGTTCGGAAGACGTGGAAAATGGCAATCACCAGGCGGGCGTTGCAACGACCCATGGTCATGCCATGAACGATAAGACTTGGAATACAGAGAACACCAGGCGAACAGTCGGGAGGATCTTTTAGAGTGCTTTTACGACGCGTGCATCCATGGACTGCTCGATCGAAGAGACTCTGGTACATCATAAGACGAGGTGCAAATCCGCCTTTATCACAACACCAATGTGCATGCGCGCTTGCCCCTGGCGGAGAGTTGGAGAAATGCCTCACGATCATGGAGGATTTATTTCTGGTCATAATGGTTGTCCCGGCCCCTACCATAGGTTTACCAAAGCGAAATAGGGCAGCACAAGAAAAATGAAAAAGGCGGATTTGCACAAATTTTACATGTGGTCAGCGCAGCATCTCGACTGCGTCTCGTACAAGTAACGAATCAGACGCAGGACACTTATACCAGAAAAAGCTAAAGGTAGAATAGTTAAGGGTAACGACACAACCACTATACTTCTTATTTGTGTTCAGCCTCGACAAACTAAAGAATTTTCACTTCAAGAGATTTTGAGTAAAAAGTGTTTTCTTACAAGCTCTTGAACGCTGTGTCGTGAATCATGCGCGAATGGCACATTTGGTTTTGATGAACATAAAATCTAACTTTGGCTACAACGAACAGCCTACTTCTGTTGTGCTTTGCAGTGCTGATCAAATATCGCATGAATTCGGGTGTCAGTAGAAACACGAAACACCTTTACAGCGAATCAATGAATACGCCAACATATCGAATGCAATGACAATAAAAATCCTCTTGGGAAATGCATATCTCACAACCGTTAGCCAGGTCGCCGGTTGTATATGAATGACAAAATGTACCTCCGCATATTCTGGGGAGTCGGCAGAAACTTTTACAAAAGACCTATTGAGCCACAGGCTAAATGTAGAACGGGTTAGATGATGCCAGAGTACTTTGACTTAAGCACACCCACATAGTCCTGCAGAGGCGTTTTGTAGACAGAACAAAGTTTGACTCCTGGTCACCCACAGGTTTGTGATGTTCATTGGATTCAGTAAATATTTCGTCATTGTAAAAGTTTCATCACGCGTTAGCAATCGGACCTGAGCAATTCAATGTAATTACTTCAAATGAAACTGAGTGCGGCAACGACGTATAAAGTAACACGCATCCGTAATGGGTAACTTAATCGCCTAAAGTTGTACGTTAAGGAAATATTTTCCTTAACCGCTTCAACATGTTAGCATCAGATAAGCATCACCCCTTCCACACTGCTAATGGTGAGATATCAACTTTACCAATCAAACAGTAACATGTTACTGCACCTTTCGGTTCTGCAACGCGTCTGTCATCTCTATGGAGAAACGCTTACCAGCTGCCAACTCGCAGCAAGATTTTGTTTTCAGCACCAGTAAAACTGGTGCGGAAATATTTACAATACATGCTCAAAGGACTCACGAAGCCTAACTAACGACACAACGCACGATGATATTAATAATCACACCAAATCTTAACGACTGTAACACGTAATTATACACCGGGACTTTCTTTTTTTTATATATAACATCGTATACGCACTCTTTTACACAAACATTGGGTTATTAGTAACAGTTACCTTGAACATAAACCAACAGCAGCACTAGCACTGCTTGCGTCATCGTTTTCGCCTTCGATTTCGAGGCAACTTCGAGATTCCGCAAAGCCCCACTCATGCAAGTACGGAAAGCTCGGCGTTCTATACTCACAAAAAGTTTGACGGGCCAAGTCGGCTCGTTCATCGGTAGACGTTATTCCACGTGTCGGTGAAATGCGGTTTGTGCCCTACGAAGCAGCGTATACGATTATCTACAGCGTCGCAGCCGATTTCGGTGATAACAGACAAGAAAAAAAAAAAGGAACAGCAAAATCAGCGAGCGTCTGGAGCAGGTGTCACGTGGTGTAGTGACGTATTGTGCAGCATAGATGAATGTAGCAGTAGTAGTGCAAGTCGGCGAGATGGAGCTTGATGCCATGGAGCAGGTTTTCTTTTGTCTTCGCAGCACCGTTTTTTTAAACTATCTTCGAAGCAGCGCTAACCAGCGTCGAGAGATGCGTCTTCAAGGGAACAACTGAATGCGAGTGAAAACTACAGAGCTCCGCAGTCTAAGAGCAGCGTTCTATAGCAGCGGCGCTATGCAGCAGCAAGACGGCAGAGGCGGTAGTCGAGTCGTGAAGTGGTGTGTCCAGAGAGACTGGTGGTCGAAGGGCCCAGGCGATATGTGTGAAGTCGCGTCGGGAGGGCGTCTTGAAGTACTCATACCCAGGTCACTTTCAGTTTGACACTGCGAACATAAGAAAAAAAAAAACCGATTTTATCAGGCAGTGCCAGATCTACGCCCCGCCATGCTTTAACAGATTACGAGCAGGTCGACAGTGCTTGTCCACACCTTAGTGTTCAATCAACTATTCTCCATGTGACGACCACTGCGAAGTGTTGAGTTACAAATTAGAAAACAAAAACAACAAAACAGCAAGGAATGTTGTGCATTCAAAGTTCGGCTACGAAGACGAAGAGTTTAGACTTGAAACACATGTTAACAGAACTCGAATACCGGAACTAGAACACACCTAACAAAGTGGCTGACTGGGCTTGTTGGTTGTGCATACTTAAGGTTAACAGCACGAAACTAACACACAGCAGACAGAAAAAGACGTGAAAGCGCTAACTTCCAACTAAAATTTATGTTGACAAATCTTATTTACTACTTTGATAAAGAGAGTCATCGTACAGTCATGTTTCCAGAATGCCCTAGAGAGGTCCTGCCAACACGTCTTGGAAGCTAGTCTCCAGGCACAGTCGAAACGACTAGAAGGAGAAGGGTACCCGTGACCTTTGCCCATTTCTGTGGCGGGGGCAATGCACAGGGGAAAAAAACGTAAGGGCAGTGAAGGTAACTTATAGCTCACCCCTGCGGAAAAGCGGGAAAAAATGGCGGTCATTTCGTACGTGAACTCTGCGTCACATCGCGTAGAGAAAATAGGACAACGCCTCAACGTGAAAGTGGTTTTCAGTGCTCGTGACAAGTTGCTCCAGTTGACAAACAGGAGCTGCCCCGTGAAGAGGCACGGAAAGCAGAGCGTGGTCAAGCAGAGGACGAAGTTTGTCAACTGTGAGCAAGGAGTGATGTACAGGATTTCATTGACTTGTGGTGCATGTTACGTGGGCCAGACGGGCATATGGCTAAACGAACGTTTACGGAAGACGTTCGCGATGGCAGAGATGGCTTCTTGGCACTACAAGTGAGCAAGTGTGGCTGCGCTCCGCAGCTCCAAAGGACCACAGTTCTCGATAAGATTAAAGAAGATCACGAGCGTATAATCTATGAGGCTGCTGAGATGGCGCTTGAAAGTAGCGCGTGCGTAAGCAAGCCGTCAGTCAGTTGCTCCGTCGGAAAGAAAACTCTGTTTTTTTTGGGTGCGTGGGTCGGCGTAGCAGGCTCAGTGATTGTTGATGTTATGCCATATCTTTGCATCTGTCATCTTTTTTTCAATATTTTTTTTCTGTTCACTCAGCTATATATAATAGCCTTCTTGTCAATAAATTTCATTTGCAAGTCAGCTCTTGTCCCGTCTTGTCCGCAGCGTGTTATTTTCTCGCTGTTAACCACAAATATGAAACACACCCTTGATTGCCTAAAGGCTCGTTAACACCAGCGACTAAGACAGTTTGAAAGTACCGGTCGCAAATGATTGAAGTGTCAAATTGCTACTATGTTTGCAGAGCGACAGCTTTTTACCAGTGACTCGCTGCTTGACTGGTGCACTGGCGAACCTCTGAATCCATCAAATGCGCAAGAACAGGACGTCAGCTCACATTACGGTATACTGGTAAAGCGAGATAGCTGGAAAACATGGGTTGCGGTGGGGGGGAATGATCGCAGGAGCAGGTGGGAACGCCTTCAGTCGCCTTTTGATCACCACTCGCAAACTATCAGAGGGACCTTGTTAGTAGCAGATGTAGATAAGCCTTCCGTTTACACTGTCATCCAGTTTGCCGCCTTTCTTTTCCGAAGAGTAGAATCCCTTGTGAGAGGGGACACGAATGGCACTGACCGTGAGAGTGTGTGGTCCCGTTACGGGACGTGGGGAATGGCCCGTAGGCCTTCCCGGGAGTGTTAGCGTCGTCGGTAGTCGCACGGTGGCAGCGTGCAGTAGCGCCGTTCGAAAGTGGCGTCACAGCTTGAGCCTCCGTTCTTCGGGTGCCGCTTGATGGTGCGGTGTCGCTCTTGTACGGCTCCCGGTCCGCAGGTCTTGGAGCAGGGCCGCCACTCGCTCCACGGAGTCAGCATGCAGTCCACCGCTGCAAGTGGGAGTTGAGAAAGGAGGAAATGATCGGTGACAGAACCAACGAAGAAAACAAGACCGGCTCGGCAGCATGGTACACCCTGTAATACGAGGCCGAACCCTGCCGCAAACTTTACAATTTGGGACTGGACTTGTTTCATGACATAACGAGCTGCAGTGTTTAAAACACGCGTGCAATTACATTGATGTCTGCCGCCGATAGGAGTGTTCTTGCCCCGTAACAGCTATTCAGACGCATGTGCTGCTCTTCTTCTCACTTGCATGGCTCTAAACTTTTGCACATTCAAAACATTTATCACGGATAAACGCATGCGGGACATTAATAGTCAAACGAATATAGCTCAAGACCAGGCGCAATTCATCAGATTACATAGGTGTAGCGAACCATCGTTACAATATGAACAACCATGTGTTTATTTAGTATCCACTCAGGCGGTGTCCAAGGACAATGAAATGCCCTCAACTGAATCGAAGCTGGAACATTGTGCGCCACTGTTACATGTTTCTCGCTCCGGTCAACGCAACATTTGAGCAGTGAGACGGTACGAGGACACATTGTGCATCGTAGAATGCATACGAGTGCAGCTATAGTATACATTCAAGTCGGCTCACCTTTGTTCCGGTCTTTTTTCCCTGAAGGCATGTCGGATAAATCGGTATTATAACAGAGAACAACTTCTGGACACCACATCGACCACACAGACATACCTTTTCTCGATTCCTTCGTGTCCTCTGAGGCCAGCCGATAGCATTGAAAAGAGAATATTCGCTCAATTGGTGTGACAACAGAAAGGGCGAAAAACAATAAAAATGGGAACCCCACTTAAACAAATTTCATGGTCAACAGTATGGCACCACAACGAAGTAAGAGCTCAGATATTATTCCACAACTGTTTTGTAAAGTCTTTGACGCAGTTTTCCTTCTCTTCCTTTTCTCTTTCTCATCTTTCTATTGCCCTTCTCCGATCTTCCAATGAAGCGTAGTAACCAGAAGTCTTCTGGGTAAGTTGCCTGCCTTCTCCCTCTCTGTTGGCTTCCTCTTTGCCGCAGTTTAGTTCCTAGCAAGTTAATGTTATAGTGACAGCCTTTTTTTTTTCGTGGCTTGCTGCATCGCAAAGGCTCTCTACATTTTGACGCACACTTAAAGATGAAATGTATCGCGTTTCTGTTTAATTATGTCTTTTTTTACAGCTAGTTTGCAACCGTAAACTTCTCCTCGAGGCAATTGAAAGTAACATAGAGAAAATCGTTGGGGATCATATCAAGAAATATATCTGTAATGCATGTAAAAAATTAAAAGAAATATGTTAAAATAAACGGGAGAGGAGACACTAAGCGAAGGCAGCGCTCTGCCACCTCCTCCACTCTACCTCCTCAAGCGAGAAGAGACGGGAGAGTAGGCGCATGCGCCGTGGGAGAGCGGACGGTCGCCGAGGGACGGACACGGCCGCGAGCGAAAAGCGGCTTCGCATCTGATAAAACAGTGAAAGGCTTACGGCACGGCGGGTTCTCCTTGCACTTTCGTCTCTGGACCAGTCGCTTGGGACACGGCTTTCCGCCGTTCTGCGGGTTCAGCTTGATCATGCGTCGTCGCTCGCGGCGACCGTTGCCGCAGGTCTTGGAGCAGGGACCCCACTGGGACCACGGCGTCAGCACGCAGTCGATGACCGGCGACGTGGGCTCGTCGCTCGTCGTCGGAAGCACGTTGACCGGCGCCAGACCGTTCAGCTTGCCGATGGGCGCTTTAGTCCACGATGGGAGAAAAAAGGACGGAAGGGACGCAGCACAAAGTACGGTCAGAAGCGGTACCATGGATAAACGATAAAGAGATGAAGCGATATAGAGAGTAGAGTTGGTAGAGACTTGACCTGAAGACTCGGTACCTGAACTAGCTGTTTCGTTTTGTTTTTTTTAAAAAAAGCTCACGGGGCAAAGACTACGGAGCGAGACACATGAAAGACAGAGCGGCTATATTCATTCAAATACAGAACAATAATGCCAAAAAGTGTAAGGAGGCGAAGGAAAGAAAGAGTGTGGTAAATTTAAACCTTGTTACCGTACAGCCCACCAATAAAAATTTACAGTCTGACAGTGACATTTTCAGTTTGACGTTAAAGAGATGAATTCAGTCTCCACTACTCAACCTCGCTCACCTGTCTTGTAAAATGAAAAAAAAAAAAGGAATATGAAGGAAGGCTTTATCAAGATTCTGTCGACGAAAAGCTACAGTGGTTATGGCTAACGGTGTTAGGTATAGAAAAGCTATCTTAATTCGGCGAAAAGTTCACGCGAGATGGTTGCTGCAGCACTGCCATAAAATTATGCGCAAAGTATCGATGCCTCCGTGTTTTTGGCTTGCAGCTTCACATTATTTTACACGTGTTAGCTCAACTAGAACTGTTTGCTAGGTGTACTTATCACTGCCTAGCGGAACCACTGCCACTGCCTAGCGGAACCTGATATTGAAGTGGTTAAGCTCGGGCTACACTTTCCGAACACGCCTATACACCGTAAAGATAGGTCTAATTATGTTGCACAAGTCACTTTACGAGCAACTTTACACTTATGCACTCATTTGTCATTCGTGAACGCGACATCTTTGCCAACTCGTCACCTCCATTAGATTATCCTACATAGTGCTTCATGTAGGAATTAGATGATGGTGATGATGACTAGATGGCGCTTTCAGGCACGGGGGATCAAGTGTGGCCAAAGAACCTCAAATCATTGTGCAATAATGAGAACATGCGTTCATTAGAATCACTGATTAATTAGCGATCAATTTTGCTTTGCGAAGTAAGGGAAATAAAAAT
This sequence comes from Rhipicephalus microplus, assembly GCF_013339725.1. Taxonomy (NCBI): domain Eukaryota; kingdom Metazoa; phylum Arthropoda; class Arachnida; order Ixodida; family Ixodidae; genus Rhipicephalus; species Rhipicephalus microplus. The sequence continues at coordinate 185,597,357 of NC_051167.1, forward strand.
TAGTTAGGCTAAGCAAACTTCCAGATTATACAGTGTTAATGCCAGGCCGAGGCAAAAACGGCGGAAACCTGATTAGGACGGACGCAGTGCCTATGTCCTATGTTGCCTCGGTCCATCCTCACCAAGTTATCGCTGTTTTTGCTTCGGTATGATCAATCAGCTTTAGGTGTGTTATTCCAGCTAATTACAGTGCGAAAACAGTGTTATCTGGACTGTTCCCGCAAAGCGTTAAGAACGTAGGTGCAAGCCTAAAGCGCGAACTCAAATGCACCGCACAAACCGCGGCGCTGCCCCAAAAGAAGAAGCATTGTCTGCGAGCGACATAGGCAAGCGGGACAGACCACACACAAGGCCCTTTTCGACGTGCAGCGTGGTGTCTTTCATGGCGTAGCTTTGGCCCAGTGCCGAAGGCGACAGGAGTCCTTGCGTTAGCTCTGCGACAGAGGCAGACGTGCACAAAGAGGCAGGGCGACAGATGAGGCAAAACGGCACGTAACACAAAGGGAGATATTCTCGATGTGTTCATTCAATGAAGTGTACCTTCCCGCCGCCGCTGATTGGCTGGCGCTCGGCGAGTAGCGCGCCCCCTTGTTCGCGGTTTTTCGTCCACAATGCAATTTTGACGTCCAAAGCTTTCATAACACTCCGGAGAAATGAGAGCGACGGAGGGTGGTTCAACGCGAAGAACGAATGTTCCAGAGATCCACTCCTCAATCTCTGACGCCGTGCATGAACTCAGATTACGTGAACGCATTAGCCCTCACATTGGGCATCGTGCAGCCGCCCCTATTACGCACCCGTGAAGGTCGCACCTGTACAGGTTTTGAGCATGAGGAACGAGCTCTTATGCAAGGCCAGAACTGTCAAGTTTGAGTGTTTTGACAGTGTACATTACACCCCCAGGGTTTCCTCTTATGCTGGGAGCGTGCATTGAGCGTTCAGTGTGCCGACGTGGTAATGACATCACATCTCACCGCTTTCTCAAGTAACTGAACGCGCTCCTGTCTGTTAGATAGAAGACATCGAGATTAGCTCCCACAAGGAAGACGGTACAGTGAGATAGGCAACAAGCGGCAAACAGTGATAAGAAAGGAGGAACAACGCAGCTGGCGCGAAAGGGCGCAATCACTGCAAGCGTCATAAACAGCAGACCAGCACATAGCAGAATGTTTCGAGAAACGGAAAACAGCACGTGAAAGTGCCCTGAAATAGCTTTTCTGTCTTATCTCACCTCTTAAAGACAGCGTAGCGTTTTAAAATAAAACAATAGAACGAAAACTGGTGCTGTAGTGTCGGCGGGAGCTGCAGCACAAGGCGTTTCAGGTAGCGTGGGAATGGTGGGTGGTACATGGGTGTGCTTAAGCACTGTTTCAGCTACGTGTGGCTTTGTGTGACCTGCAGCTTATACAAAGCACGCCAAGCCATTACTTGATCTAAAATGAGAGCCAGTTGAACATACTACTGATCAGGCTTTCTTTTTTCTATGCAAGTAGGCTAATGTTTGGTAGACGCATGACTGTCCTTCCTTTTTACTGTAGAAGGCTTCCACCATTTCTCTTGCCTTCTACATTAAAAAGTAAGGAAAGTGATCCGTCAGCGAGATATCGGCTTTTTTTGGATGAAAAAGAAGAAATTCGAATCAGCAGTAAATTTGATTGACTTGACGCCCTGTCGCATCTGCGCAGTCTCCTCAGCGCGAGTTTTTATGTTTGCATCTTCACGGTCCCTCGCTAGCTCCTCTGCGCATAGTAACTATGTTTATCCTAAGAATTTAAACAATTAGTGTATTCTAATTTGAGAGTTGGTGCTTGTGTTTTGTCACCTGATCTTCGTCTCACCCGTGTGCGTGCTCTTTTCGCCTCTGATGCATCAATGCTTAGCCCAACTTTTAGGTTCGCGCGATGTGGTACATCACAAACCGTGCCATACAATAGCCTACCACTACATAAAAATATATACCATGCCGTACAACAGCATAAAATGCCTTGCCTTATACATCTAATAGTTGTTGCGGTACGTTTTTCAAGCGACCTTTCTACCTCAGTGCGTAAACCACGCAGAGCCCTTAAAACAGGACAGAACATTTTTCATACACTCTCCTTATTCCCTGGACACATCAAGAGATATAAAGTGTACTACAATAAAATGAAGAGTTGACCTTTGAAAACTTTAAAACGGCCCGAGGTGTGCATTAGGGGCACTTTTACTTTTTTTCAGATTTTTTTGCAACATGGCTTTTTATTGCTATCTCTTATAATGTCTAGACTGTACCGGTATCACGACGTGGTAACCTACGCCGGTCTATATTCTCAGCGTAGCCTCAAAGCCTATTACGTCAGAGAAGACGTCATACGTCTTTCGAAGTTTCACATAAATGTGAAAGGATTATAAGAGGAGCGGTAGCTTGCGGACACTTGGAGCGGCGTTGACTGAGAGAAAAAAAAGAAAAGTTATGTTTAAGCTAACAATTCGACGCCTATATTTCTTTATTAGCTGTCATTGACAAACTCGGCGACTATCGCAACATTCAACCCTGAAAACCAAGCAAAAGAGACAAAGAGAACGCAGACTTGTACTATAAAAAGTACCTTCAACGGGGGATTAGGCTTTCCCAATGTTTTAAGCTTCGTTAGTATTATTGATTGAACTGTCATTGAACACCGGTTCTCCTAGTAGGCCGCGCTCAAAGTAAGTTGTTTGTGTTGGGGTTTCGAAATGTCAATTCAGTTTGCGTCCGATATTGTTAAAAGTCTTTCAAGTCTAAAGATAAAGCAAAGTGAATGAATCAGTAATAGCTAGGTCTTTTTTTTTTCTTTGTGAACTTGTAGTCACATACAGAGATACCTAGAGGCCGTGTTCACCCCTGGAACATCTGAATGAAAAGAACTAAAAGCCCATGGCAGATGATAAAGTGTTGTACTATTAAAATATAGTACTGTTGCTTAAAACTCCACAAACGAGCACTTGTTTCTCATTAACCTATATATTTAAGCTACAGTAAGTACACATTCACATGAGCTGGGGATATCTGTACGTGGCACTGTGCCTTAGCGGTAGCAATGGCGCCCTGTCCTAACTGAATGAGAAATAGGCTAAAAGGATCATATCTTTCAATCAAGCCGCTTACTAAAAACGACTCCGGGATCTGGACATCAGAGACCTATTAAAACATCTCGGCGAAGTTTCAGTATCGTAGTAGAAAGCGGGTGGCTTCCAAAAACAATTGAACACTGCACTCATTAGAAGTACATAGGACCTATTGTAAAATAATTAACACACCGGGAAGACACGTGGTTTGTAGTACGATACTGTAATTTTAATTGAATGTTTAATTAGGCCTCCGCTGTGTAGAAGAGGGAGTCGCTTTTTGATAAAGAGCTTTTTTCCCCGTCAGATATGACTTTTTTCTTGTATTTCTCATTCAATTACGACAGGCCGCCGCTGGCGCCCACGAGATTTGGCACTACGCACAAATGTCTCCCAATCCTGGTGGTGATTGTACACACCACAGCCAAAAGAGCACTTTACAGCGATAGCATATCCTTCTATTTGGCCAAGAGATGTCTTGTTTTGGACACGCCTGGTGAAGTTATATTGCAGCGTCCTCATTGGAAAAAAAAAAAGGCCTAGCCCTGTGACTTTTGTTCATTCCTGATGCAATAGGTGTTCTTGTCAAAGCAGTTTGGATGTTATCTGTCACACTAAAACGCTCATTACGATTTGGTTGAGCTACGTCACAAGGCCATGAAAGTGAATGGCACTTAATGCGGTAAGAGTGAAAACTTACAAACCGGACCACACGAACCAAACTGCGTATGTGTATACTTATAACGTGTAAAACGAGAATGCCCGTATGAAGCGGGAACGTATCGGGAACGTAACATCTGCCAGAAACAACTGCCAGAGGAAGAGAGAGAAGAGAATGGCAAAAGAAACAAAAGGGCATTGTGCATGTGAGAGCTCACGTGATATTGTGACCTCGCACATTTTGTTGCACTCCGCATATCGCTCGAATCTGTTTCTGTTGCCGCGGCATCCCCCGTAGACGAACTGTAGGCACATGCGCTTGGTGGAGTCGTAGTACCAACGCGGGAAGTACCCCCGACACGGTCCGATGTCCTTGGGCAGCAGGCAGATTTCTGCGAGCACGATTGGTCACACTCCTTTTCACTTTCCTTTTTCGTTCTCGTCGGTAATCGGATTGAATTGAATTTATTCGCATCTGGTTTGGAAGTCTCGCCGGGCAATGAATGATGCCCTTGACAGATTGAGAGAAACTTGGCCGTAACTATGTAGCTGGTGATATAATGAAATAGCACATTAGAATACTAGTACGCATGAACAGTTAAGGTTAAGGTAATAACAGTGTAAGATTGAATATGCCTCTTCTATATGAGATCCACATTCTGCCAATCTTGTCTCCACACTTGAAGCTATCCAAAATCGGGCCGCTCGTTTCATTCTCTCCGATTATTCCCGGTCATCCAGTGTCACTAACATGAAACAAGTAGTACAACTACCTGATCTTGCAACCCGTCGTATGATATCCCGCTTATGTGGTTTCCATAAAATATTTTACACCAATCAGACCTTAAAACAATCCCTTTTTTCGGTTCCATCATACGTGTCATCCCGCATTGATCATACGTTAAAAGTTGGGGTGCCAAACTCCCGAACAAACCTCTACCTGAACTCGTTTGTCCCAACGACCAGTGTGCAGCGGAATCACCTTCCAGCCTCCATCGTCTCCATCAGCGACGCTGCGCACTTCAGGTCCACTGTCAGCAATCACTTTTTGTAACCACCCAGCTGTTGTCTTTTCTCTTGATTGTTTAATATTGTACCCCTCCTCTCTGTAACGCCTTACGGCATTGAAAGAAATATTTCGTACCGTCGTTACGAAGAATAATGAAGATATCATGTACCTTTCATTCGAGTATTTATATACATGCAAATATATGGTGTAGGTCCTTTAAAATTAGAACAGCATGAAAATTGGGGCATGAATTGGGCGATGAAGATTGATCACCCCCCCAGGTTGAACAACAACAACAAAAAAAAAGGTGCTACGCATTGCATGTGCTATTGAGCTGTACTGTGTCTCCTTCGTGCATACGCAACGACTCATCAGAGTGACAACTGTCGAGCCCATCTTAAATGCGGTAACAGGTGGTGTCCAAGAGCTCATTCCAACAATCGCTTTGCATTAGTAACAGCCAGACATCTCCAAGTCTAGGCTTTTCATTACTTAAATCGCCGAAAACACGCTCTTTGCGCCATACTTCAGGCACCTATAGTGCTCAAAATATCTCGGCGACAGCGCTTCCTCTGAGCAACCACGACAAAATATCGAGGACTAAGCTTTCGTGCAACTGCAATTGCCAGATTCGACTCGGCCCACAGAAAACAGCTCACGGACATCACAAAATCCCTAGATAAAACAGGTTATTTTACCTAGGGACCTTAGGCCATAGTTGTTGTAGGTGTATGGTTTCGCAAAATAAACTGTACAGGGAACTCTGGCGCTGCGATCATTCAGCCATCATGGGATGATACGTAGTACAAGGATGTGCCTAATATTCGCGCTGCCGACTTGGGAGGCACTTGTGGATTCGTTTATTGTTGTGTTTTCACGTTTGCTCGGGATTAAAGACTAGATCATTGTGAACTTCGCGAATCGTGATTCGAATAATAGAGCCGAAAAGGTTAAATTTGTGAGGTGGAACTACTGAAAATTTGCTGATTTTCGTGTTGCAAGAAAGCGGCACAAGGTGCCACGGAGGCCGTAGCGCCAGAGGTCTTTACAGTACACTTATAGACAACTATATAGTTCCAGGCACTTCGTCCGACGCTATAGAGTCATGAGATGAAACTTTTATCCACGTATTTATACAGTATCGGTCTGCATGAGAAACTGCAGCTGTGTCTTGAAACCATGCAATTAGAGGTTATCTAAGCACGTCCTCGCCCAATATACAAAAGACTGGGCCTCATTTTTTTATTCTTTATTCTATCTTAACATCTTGTCTTTTTTTTCTTTCTCTATCGCTTTCCCTGCTTTAATATCTAATCCGCTTCCGCGCACAGAGCATCAAGTCAGCGATTTGCATATTTAAAGTGTTCCCAGTAGTATACGCACCGTGCGCCTCCTGGCTGTCGATCTTGCAGTCAGTGTTCTCGGCCATGCAGGGGGCCTTCTGAATCTGCTCCACGTTGCACATGGCCATGGCCGCCGCCATGGCGTTCAGGTAGGCCCGGGTTCGAATCTTGATTCCCTTGCCGCAGGTGGCCGTGCACGGAGACCACTCCGCCCACTGAGTCACCGCGCAGTTCGGGTCCAACTGCGAAAAAAGTTTCAGGGAAACAGACGACAGAAATTCAGTTGACGGCCGTTACACGTCCACTGCGTGGATAACCAGGCATCGGCCATCTTAACCTCGAACTACCTGTCACGTAAGATCTAACGTGTCCCAATTTCGTTTCTTTTTCTCTAGTGTAGTTGGAAATAAGAAAGGAAACGCTACCATTAAAGTGACTGTTTGGGTGAGTTGGTACACGTCCACAGCAAATGACAGAAGGAGCGCGAACCACAGGACAACATGACAGATACGGACTAAGCACTGACTTACAAGCAAATCATTAGTGGGTCTAAGGATGCATATAGTATACACGCATGAATTAAAAGGGGTGCCACGGACAGTCCTTCTCAATTGTAACGACTCAGAACCATCGCCCTTTCCCTCTTATTCTGTGTGGTTCATGTTCGTCAACACATGCACTCTTTTCATGAAGTGAGTCTATGCTGTTTCGTAACAAGTGGGAAAGAACTCGAAGTCCCCGTAACGGAATAGTTGTATAGAGACACCCCAATGTTTCTAGGAACGCGAACATTTTTATTACCGCCACGAAGCAAACGGCCGGCAACGAGTGAAGATATGGCACGCACCACTTCGGGGGCGTCCTTGCAGGTGGGCATGTCGCCGACGCACATCTCCTTCTCCATGAGATCGAGCGTGCAGCGCTTCCTGGCCATGTGCTGCTTGTACTTTCGCTGACGAATGCGCACGCCTTTGCCGCAGGTGACGCTGCATTCGCTCCACTCACTCCACGGCGTCGTCTCGCAGCTCACGCCCCTGTGTGAGTGACGTCACGTGGTCGCATCAGAGAACACCCCGGCTGTGTTCCAATTCTCACAGACAGCACGTAGACAGTCTACGAAAACTGCTTAGGAAGACAGCATCGAGCGCATGCCGTCCGAGAAATGGAAACACATTTAGATGGCTTTTACGCGACGATTCAGCCACCTCGCGTCGAGAAGGAAAAGCTAAAATAAACAAACGTAACAGTTGTATTTTCTGACTTTTTTTCGTGTTGAAATCAAAAACAAAAATATTGTTACTCACATTGAGCGTCTGGAGAAGCGTCAGCTTGTGTGCTGACGACCATACCGGCGAGATTTGATCTTTCTGAGCATATCTGAGTGATTCGCTGAGCCGCCTGCTTGTTTAGGACAGCTAAGTAGCCTGCATCGTATTTGTCTACGATGCGATCTTGTAGGAGCTGTCTATTTTGCCGGCTACGTGAGAATCGGAATGGGACTTTCGATGGCCGCCATCCATTTAGCTGTCTATTAGGCCGTCTACGGCGAGTATTGGAACACAGCCCTTATCGAGCAGTAACATAGTCGGGTACAACTGAATATTGCAGTAGAGATCCCGGTAACATAACCGAAACGTGGCAGCAGATGACCATTGGGACTACTGACACAGTCCTGCTCATGTTTTCGATCACGATTTTTTGGGGCGGGGTCACAATCTGTCTGGCTCGTGACGTCATTTTAGAGTGCGTGCGTGCTGCATGGTGCAGGTGTATGTGCATCCACCTTCGAGGTCGTCGTGTCATAGTCTTCCGAAATTCAACCATAGGCTAACGCGGATGTCAGGGGCCATGTTCAAAGAGCGGCTTGAAGATAAGTTTATCTACAACAAACTGCTCTGAACTAGAAAGGTCTTTCCGAAGGGCTGGTCGGCTGAACATGCTCGACTTTTTTCGCGCAAAACTGAAGGTGTGCTGAACGAAGGAAGAAAAGACTGGCATAAGACATGATTCTTGAATTGTAGGTCAAAGATGATCAGGTCTTGGTCTAAGTATATCGATTACACTTGAAATAAAGTTTCGAAGAAACTGGCCAGTTCAAATTGTGCTAAAAAGATGCTCCATGCGAAACAAAATTTCTGGCATATAAATGGCTGATCCATCCTTTCCTCGAATACGCCTGCCGCGTTTGGTACCTTCATAAAATATCCCAAGTCAGCACGCTAGAATACTTAAAAAAAAAAACATCCGTTTCGTTTTCCGCCGTTACGACTGGAATTTCTCACCTTATTCTCACCTAGATACGTTGATTGATATGTGTGGTTTAACGTTCCAAAACCACCACATGATTATGAGAGACGCCGTAGTCAAGGGCTCCGGAAATTTCGACCACCTGGTGTTCTTTAACGTGCACCCAAATCTGAGCACACGGGCCTACAACATTTCCGCCTCCCATCTTGCTACGTTAACGTAGCACCTTGCTACGTTAAGTCTACAAACCCTGTCCGAGCGACGCAACCAGGAATGCCTAAAGCTGGTGAATATTCTTGTTGATACTACACGCTACACATCAACTAACAAATATGTGTCTGTCGATAAATTGAAACACGCAATGAATAGCGGTAACCTGAACCTGACATCACTTAATCCACGTGCCAACCTATACAAACTCAGCTTTTTTGCGCACTATAGAAAAATTAAAGATATCGTCTAGGTCCTCTAGATCATTGCCTTCAAAAGATTTCTTGAATGAATAAATTAGCGCTTTGTCTATTTGGAGCTTCATCTTTATTTGTTTGTCTTTTTCTTTTCTGTGTTCTTTGTCTTTCACTTTTATTGCATTGCCTTTCCTGTTTGTTTTCTGATGCAGAGAAAATCCACTCCTGCGACAGCCCAGATTGGGCTGCATCAAGTAAAAATAAATAAATAAAATGGATTATTAGCGCGGATGCTTCATTGTTCAATGGAAATCTAATTTTTATTCTTTGTATATATCAACTGCTCGGTTTAGTCGCAGCTGACTTATATGGATGAAGCTAGCAACATTCTATACGCTCTTGTGGAATGTGTTGACAGAAGATCAGCGAGAGCTAGTGATTAGTGTGGTAAGAGTTTGAGAACATCATGTCACCAAGTTGCCAAGAACGCTATTCGTCACTGCGCTCTGTACACGACACCTTTTGAATAATTGCGTTGCTGCCGTGTAAAGCTCCTGAGAAGTGGCTTATGAATGAAATACATTGCTGATGCGAAAAAAAATGTATGCTTTAAGCAACTTATTCCTGTTAGAACAGCTTGCTTCGTGACCGATACTATTCTGAAGAGCTGATACCCTGTGCGTGCTGGCGTGCAGTCACGTTGTGTAATCTTTATATTGAGCGCAATGCATATACCGTTGTATTTACATGCTGTTCTGTTCTTCCCATAAAATACCTGACGTTGACATCTACTACGATTATGCAAGTCTGCATCCCACCAAAATGTACAACCGGCAAATAAAAAAATAAGTTTACAAAGCAAATAACTGCTGCAATTTTACTATATTGGCGTGAACAACAATAAAATAATGTATTATTGCTCTAAGAAATTCTCCACAACAGTCATTAAGGCATTAATAAATGGCTACTGGCACATAAATTTTGGAAGGGCGGTTTTTTGCTGCACTATGTTCCTGAAGATCTATAGGTTACAACGTGGTACATCGCTTGCTTCAGTGCGTGACAGAACATTAAGTAGTATGTTTAGTACCAACCAGTCGAAGTTTCGGTTGGCTAGAGCTTGGAGAACGGCACGCCACCGTGCGCCACTAATGTCCCCTCAGCATACGAAACGTTATGGTCACTTTCAAACTCTAGCGCTGCCCTCATCCCTTGCTCGCGTTCTTTCGCACGCGGGATGTGCACAGCGATGTCGTGACCATCGTTACCTCGTAGCAAAGACTTTCTTGAATAGTATATTTCTCACGCAAGCACGCTAGAAGTGCAGCGGCAACTATGACGTCATAATTTAGCTGATCGTGGTCATTGGGAACGGGGAGGACATTTACGAGTCACCTTCAGGTCACTTCGTATGATGTCGATGTTGTGAGATGCGTTATATAGCGTTCAATCGGGCACACGAATTTTCATATTCGTATAACTCACGTTCCGAGCTGTATTTGCTGTTCAATACTGTTTGTTGGCCTATAGTTGGTACTTTCTTAATGACCTAATTTAGCCGCGAAATAACACAAACACAGAGTATAGAAAGACACAACGACATGAACAGGCCACCTGTCCTTGTTGTGGTGTCCTTCTTTAGTCTGTGTTTGCGGTATTTTGCGGCTAAAATTTGTCATTTGCTGTCCAGATCTGTTAGATGATATGCGCACGTCAGCGAGGGACGGCTAACTGCTCTCCCAGAGTTGAGTACCGAGTACTCAAAATTGTTAAACATTTTTTTATAAACACACGTTCACGAGAATTCATCCTGCAGGCTATCTCAGCCCCGAAAGTTTGTTTCAGTACCCCTATATCGGTAAGTCTTTGTCCTTGTCATTTTGGGCAGCCATGCATTATGCTCCCAGTATACAACTAGCCCAAACGAAAGCGTTATTGATCGCTAGCTGGGACACACGGTGCGACATGACATTCACACGTTTAGTAGACGTTCGCGGAACGAAGTGGTGCCCTGATACCGGCGCCACGCTTCTCTGCTCACCCGGCACAGTCCACTTCGCAGACCTCCCGGTCCACCAGCTGAGTCTTGCAGTTGAACATGAACGCCTTGTCACGCATGATGAAGTTGCGCGTCCGCGTCCTGGTGCCCTGTCCACACGTCACGCTGCACGGTCCGAAGCTGGACCACTCGGTGACGGCGCACTCGGCTGCACGACCGCCATAACGACGCAAGAGAATAAACACACGGACTACATTGGTGACTTGGTTGAGTAGGACATGCTTATACAGCTTACATCAGAGTCGCTTCACACACACACAGAATCAGTCTGCCAGTTGACAAAATGGCTTGCCAACAGGGTGCACACCAGCAAGCTGCTTTTGTAGACAACGTTCGGCAAGGTTCGTTCTCAGTCGGTATAAGCGAGGTGACAGCTGTACTGAAACGAAAAACGAGCTGGGATAGGAAGCGCTCTCCTCTCGCAGAAGAAAACTGCGTTTGGAATTGTTGTTTTAGATTTACCATAAGAAGACTGGCATCAATAAAGACACTTACCTTAAACCACCGCATTATCTGTCTAGAAGGTCTGATCATGACCATAAGATTCAAGAATACCGGACTAGAACGAACCTTTATGCTAATTCTTTTTTTGTTCGTACTGTACAAGAGTGGAATCAAGTGTCTTGTGACCAAGTGTGCTGTCATAACGAAGACTTGTTTTTTTCAAAGCTGTAACCCTCCCGCTTACACGCCTTTGGGCAAAGCAGGGTATTCCTGAATAAAGAATAAAGAATAAAGAGCGCGCGCAGTGCTCTAGGGCGTTAAGTTCCACACGAAGTTTACTGGAGGGAACTCAGGCGCTTCACTTGTACAGCCACCGTGGGAATAATGGGCAGTACTTAGATTTGCCTATGTTCGTGCTTGCGGTTTCCAAAGCCACTAGCGGTCATGTATATTAGGGCGTTGTGGCTCTCGTTTTAGATAAAAGAACGAATACTTGGGAACTCAGTGAGCTTATCTTGATTGGCGAGTCTAAAAAGGTCAAGGTGATGTGTAACTGCGGAATGTTTGCTGAACCTCGTCTGGTAACATAGCAGCAAAGCCGAAAGAACGAAAGCTCGACCAACTCACGTATTACCCCTAAATACCATGCTGCTTAACCGGAAAGCGTTGTGGCTCCCATAGACACTAGCACCACATTCCCCTCTGATGTATTAATAGAAAATTCTATGCTCAACGGTTTTCAGTGGGCTGACTTCTTCTTGAACATTACGGCATAACAGCGCGAAGAACATTCTAGCCAAGCACACAGGATACACCTTTGTGTCGTTCGTGCTTCACTGTCCTATATTTTTTATGTTGTTATGCCGCAATAATGCCGAAGATAATGATGCTCATTGTCATAATCGTCACGTTTCACTTCGCCTTTCAAGTGCCCGGAGCAAAAGGTTTAGTTCACCAGCAAGGTTGTTTGCACAGTCGAAGCTACGTACGGACTAAAACTTGAAGAACGCTGTCAATTACGAAGTGTGTTCGGCGAAAGCATGTGGCCATTCGACGAAGGAGCACTGCCGCAGGCACCGCTGTGCCATCACGTGATCGCTGTGAGAGTATGAGGAGGAGAGGTCACAACTGTTGCGGCGCAACCGTTGATATGCGCTGCTGTGCAATCGCAGGATTCCTGATAGAGTGAGATGGGAAGAGGCCGAAGCTGGCACCGTTCCACGGCACGGATGAACGGATGGTTGAACGCCGCGAGCATGAGCCATTAAAGGCTCTCGCCTTAATGCTGCTGTGCACGTGTGTGCATATGTGAAGCCCGTTATGTGTTTAGCGCCAGTTGATGGAACCGAGCGTATTAGATTTGCTTGCCAAATGCAAACGGCTCGGCTTGACCACACTACATCATTGTCATCATAATCATTATCACCACCACCACCACAATTGTCATGATCATCAACAGAAAAGTAAACTCTCCAGTTCGCAAACCAAGTCCTTCCTCGCAGAACATAAAACGATAATGATAATTATGATGGCAGCTCTGATAATTACACGTTCTTGACGCGAATAAGTGCCGTTCAACCCCTGCTCTGACATTGTCATATTTCGCATTTGTATATACACAGGTATTTACTCTGACACACGCCCGAACATACAAAAAAGGTGGTTGAACTACCACCCTCTACCCACCCCGGTTAAAGAATTGCTGGCCATGCCGCTTGTGACATTACTATCACACAAGAATTACGAAAACAACCGCAACAAGAGCCACAATAACATCAATAACAATATTTATCCTAATACTATTATTAATAATAATAACAACAACAAATGCGATTTGTCCGCATCTGCTCATTGAAACACTTGAACGAATATGTTATTTTTTCCAAATACAGGAACAGTGCATGCTCTATCAGACGCTTAGCAAGGCACAAGCGAATTTTGCGCGACACATGTTGCCTACCACGTCAGTGTGTTAGGCCACACGGGAGCATCGCTAAACAAATACCCAACAGGAAAAAAAGCAGTCGACGCGATGTCGTATGGTGCGAATCACAGAATCCTCGTTGAGCGGCTACAGTGTTGGAAAAGCTTCGTGAGAAGCCCTAATTTATAATAACCGCGTTCATAAAGTGTAGTTCCGATGAGATTAAAACATGTTCGACAAAGTAATTCTAAAGTGCGGAGCGAGAAAGCGAGAAAGAAAATTAGAAATAGGTCACCACTTACGCTGCCATTTTCCGGACCATCGAAGCTAATCCATTAACGCCAGCAGGTGCACGTACGTGCTTGCAGAAGCTTCGCGATGAAAGCTTTCTCACACAGCGCAAATACATCGTGTCTATGTTCCTTGGCCTTAAGCGCGAAATTTATGCGCGCGCATTAATCAGCCCTTGAGGCATATAGATCAGGTATGTGCCACAGTGTACCTTAGATGAGGATAAAGAACAGTAGAAAAACTGATTAATGCACGCGTTCAACTCCGTTGAACGTATTCAGATTTGGGGTTGCAGGCGCCTGAGTGGAAGCAATCATCCAGGGGATTAACAGGGATGTGGGGATTAAGGGGACTTGTCCCACCTGAGGCGACAGCCGTGTTCTGGCCCGCCCCGCTCACTATAATCCCCTCTTTGTTGCGGTAGCCTGGAGACAAGCTGCCTTGTATATTGTAATGAGAACGTCAGCTTTCTGTGAACGAGGAACACGTGGTATATAGGCTAAGCCTAATTCAGATTGCTTCAATGTTTCCTTTTCTTTTGGCCCTACGAGCAGACTATGTTAATAAATATTGAAGTAAGATAGAGTATATCTCTTTCGCTTCGCTGCCTTGGACTTTTATAACTAAGTTGGAATACGTAGCAATTGTTTCTCGCGACAATTTATCGATCGTTGTTTTGTTTCGATCTACTGCATAAAATTTGCATGCGTAGAAGAACAAGGTGCGGGTTTAATGGCTAGCCTGGGTTAACGTGAACGATATTTCGTTAGTGCTTTCGAATGCAGCTTACTCACATGCCAAAGCCAGTTCTCAGTATGTGATAGTAAGACCTGCTGCGTCGTCCACTCGTTTCGGCTATGTTTCTTTTCGTAATAGTTTGTGGTCTTGCGACTTTACCAGTGAACGCCATTTCTGGGCGTTCGCTAATGGTAAACACTGAGACTGAGTTGAACAATACGAATCAATTAGGCCACAGAATGAAGCGCATACAATCGCAGAATCTTAAGCTTGGCGTGTATATGCCATCCGTGAGGAAATTAACGTTGTCTTACTATATTCCATTAATTGCGGGCCATATTCAGTGTACTTGACATGCTAATATATTTACTATGAGTTCAAAAGATGCTCGTATTGACAAACAACGGTCAGTAGTTTTGATTTTCAAAAAATTCTAGTATCCACACTTTTCCCGTGGTCGAAGAATTGTACCTCCCCTTCTATATTTTAACCTCCACCTTCCCCTCCTCAAAAATAAATACAAAGTACAGAAAACCCCGAGCGACACATATTGGTTTATGTCACGTGTCTTTCCATTCGCAAAACTTCTCGATAGCCTTCGCAAGCCTTCCAATGCTCGCGGCAAGTAGTTCCTTCCAACAAAACGCTGACAGGTTCCCGACGGCCCAATCGGAAGCGTGGTGGTTCGTCATGCCCAATATGAGCTTTATCGGCCAAGCTCTCCAGATTGCGCAGTTGGTAGCCAAAGTTTGCATGAACTTTAAGAAGCAAGAGGCAGGGAAAAAACACAGACATGCAGCACAGCATGGTAAACAGAAATGCATAGCACTAAAAATAGAATGACCATACATTCGCTGCTTCTTCCTTACCGGATATATTTTCCAACGTTGCTTGAAAGAGCACAAAAAGAAGAACGTCATTATCAAAATACAAAGAACACTGATAATGCTTTCTGCCGCTATATTAGGACACAGCCCACCGAAATGGATCGATATGATTGATGCGGTGATCACTTTTACAACGGTTCATAATAGGGCTAGCGTTGACAACGCATTCTCTTGTTTTTTTCTTTAACCCCTCAAGTCTCCAGCTCGATAGTCTCGTTTTTTTCTAGTTGTTAGGACTACGTGTTATTTTGTTTTCAGATCGAATACTATCTTCAATAGTGAAGGCGTATCTAAAAGAACATTTATACTGAAACATTTTTTGATGTCTTGCGCCGCGTTCACACTGCTAAACGGAACAACTATATCCAAAAATGAAGCTAAAGTGTTCCAGGCAGTGTGTCTCTGAGACTTACACTACGAGGAAACTTATATTGAGTCAAGTGTTAGCTTTTAGGAAGTTTTCTTTCTCTTTTGTACGGAGGACATTATACATCGGTTAGAATACCTGGTTGAACGCTTCGCGTTACTGGAATGGATTCTCTTCAAGAAACATTCAAACTGCAGCACTCTATTCAATAAAGCCAGAAAAATTTTCTTTCGCTCCTGTTGAAAAGAACGGGTTGATTATACTAGCAGTGCTGATAGGTGCCAGGCAGTTCTATTCTTTTGTTGTTTAATTTGACACGCCTACCTTGTTTTTTTTCACAGCGACTGGGTTTGGTCGGCTGAAAGGATTGAATGCGTTATCGCTCGCAGTAATATTGAACCATGCCTTAACCACAGCTTGTTAATCTACCATCACAAGCTTGGAGGCGTTTTAATGTTATCTTGACCTTTTATCTTCCACTTTGTGATTTTGGACACCTATAGTCAGTATTTGCAAAAAATAACTAAACTAGAACTTATTTAACTAAATATTAGAAACGACATGCCATTTTGACATCACAAACTGAAGTGTATTTTGCGACACTAAATTTTAAAACTTATTTTCAGTGAAATAGGTATTCAAACAGTTAGGCTCGAATACACACTGTTTTTTATAATAAATTCAATATATTCCGTCTATGTCTACAAAAATACAAGTAAAACCCAGCAGGCAGTGGTAATGTTGGTGTCTTCATGGCTAGGTAATGAGGGAACATCAGTCTGCAAGAATTAGAAATTGAATCAGCCTTACTACTTGAACCGCCGAAAGGGAAAAGTCACGTCTAAGACGGTACGTGGTACATACTTTTACTGCAACAGCTGCACTGCATAAACAACAGGCGGACACCGCAGCCTCTTATTACCTCATATATGTGATTAGAAATGAATGGCGGGAACGGTGCCAATTGCGCATCGCAGAGCTATATCAGTTAAATAATTAACGAAGAAAATTGTCACTGTAACAAAACTGCTAGGTCTGTGGTTCTGACTGTGTCTCTCTGCAGCAGGAAATGCACCATTTCGTACGCTTTAATTTGCCTGTCACTTATTTTTTGATATATGAATAAGAAAGAGCTAATTAACTTATATAACAGTACACCTGGCTTCATTATCCTTGGTTATTGCGGCTATTACTACCAAAATGTAGAGCGCCACAGATTATTTTACGCCAATCGCTCGTTCCCAGACTGAATTCGATAATGCCCCTCTGTCCTGTGAACCTTAAGAAATGGGATAACCACCCTATTAAATGAGCAGACACCTTAGAAGCGTGGTATGACAGCTCATCAAGCGGGAAACTCATTGGATCTGTCTGCATTGCTTGGAGCACTGCCTACCTGGCTCCAAAATTTTAAGGACACTGTAAAGTTTAAACCGAGTTCCGGAAGCCTGTGGCCACTCGACTAGGCAATGTTATTCTTTTTTATTTTTTAATTCCCAAATGCGGAGCATTTCTTAGTCGCGCTACCTCACGCTTCGCGCGTCGGCGGCGATGTGCACACTCCCACTGCGCATGCTCGCGTCTCGTGCCCACTGTTTGCCCCTCCTCTCCCCTCTCTCACCTCGAAAGGCTGACGCAGGCAGCATATACTAGTTAAAACGAACTTCTCGAGCTGCACAAACATCTCTGGCCACTCGATATATGTAGGCACTGGATCACACATCAGCATCTCACCACTCGTTGAAGGCAACACTTCTTCATTGAATAAATAAGAATAATAAAAACGAAATAACAATTAACGATTCCCAAACCATACGTAATTTACGCGACGTTCACGCGATACCCCTCCCCCTCTTTTCTGCTGAGACATTTACACGACGTTCCCCCTGTGGGAAGATGTAGAATCAACATATTTGCACAGCGCAAGACTACGAGTAGTTAGCGACGTAACTACAGAAGAAGAGACAAGGACAGAAGAGCGCTGCGAGTAGTTACGAAAGAGACTACGAGTAGTTACGTCGTAACTACTCGTAGTCTTGCGCTGTGCAAATATGTTGATTCCCAATCACCAACTAGCCCGAGCATCTGTCTTAAGATGTAGAAGTTCTCTTTCATTTTCTTCTTGTTTTTTTTTTGCTCTCTCTAAGCAACCACGTGACTGCTGAGAGAGTGTAAGGGCGATAGGCCGCAGCTTGAGACGACGCAACTGTTGCTATGCGCCGCTGTGCCATCACGTCCTTTGCTGAGTGAGTGGAAGGAGGAGAGTACACAGCCGACACCGTTCCAGGGCACAGACAGACGGGGGGGTCAGGATGCCGCGAGGAAGGGCATATTAAAAGCCTTCTCGCCTTAATAAGAGGCTGGAATGGAAATATGGAAGTTTGCGATGAGAAATTTGAAAACTGGGTGTTGGTGCTGGAGCGGCTTCTCGACAAGTGGCGTCGTCTCTTTCAAAGCTGCAAGTGATTTTCTTAGCGCTTGAGCGTATATGATTCATACACTCTCTTCGAATCTAAACAAATAAAGAGGAGAGGGCAAAAGTGGGAGTGTGGGGTCGGCGGAGGGGAGGCGACAACAAGAGGCCACCGTGGTTGATCAGATGAGTCAAAAGGGAGGATGTATTCCGTGGAAAGCACCAGACTGTGGTTATGCCGCAACCCGTTTTGGAGCCATCTCACTCACGTTTTCTCTTCCTTGTGCTCCCCATTTATTCCTTGATGTGGAGGAGAAGAAACCAAATAACGGGTAACTAACATCCAAGCTTTTGAATCAGTGCATTTTTCAAAATTTTTTTGATTAGCCTCGAAGCATTGCCATGTAATTATCATCATCATTATCATCAGCTCGTTCAACGCCCAAAGCAGGGCAACTGCCTCTCCCAGAGATCTCCAGTTTCTCGTGCAAGCTGATTTCAGTTTCTTTTTCTGCCTCCGCTCCACCATGCGCTTGGCCCGTCCGCTCTTTCCACTCCAGACTGATGGACTGCGACTTAGATAGCGTGACTGTGAATGTGTTGGTGGAGGTTAGAAGCAAAAGAAAAAAAAAACTGTCAAATTTCTGCAGCCCTGTAGAGACCACGGCGCAGTGGCTTAAGGGGAACGGGAGAGTCAGAAAAGAAAAGTAAAAAGATAAATATGTGTGCTGTGTTAAGTGCTGTCTTCGTTTGCCCTTTTCCCTCTCCTTCTTTCAATTTCCCACTTGCCGTTCTCCCCTGTAGGGTAGCGAACTCAATGTCCTGGACTGGTTAAGCCCCATGCCTTTCCTTCTCTCTCATTATCTTTTTTCCCATCTAGTGGTATTCATTGCGATGTTCTAACTGACCATCATGTGTCCTCCTGATAATGTAGTCTACAAAGTTGTTCTTATAACAGTGCAGTTGTTCTTAATCAACCCTTCGCTGGCTGTGGGGTAACGCACTGGTGGTGTGGGGACAGTGAAGCTCGGTAAGCAGAGGGAGGGCTGCACAGTGCCGGTAGAGGCCTGGCAGGAAAGGCGTGATGGTGCATTGCCGAAGGAGTAGAGGGGCTCGGTGGGATGGATTAACCCAATAGTGGTGCGCTACGGGATGTGAAGGTGAGCCTCGGCAAAAGGCACGTCGGAACCCAGCGTTTTAAAGAAGCAGGTCATTAAGGGGCTCGGCAGAGTGTAAATGAGGGTGTCGCTTCTTCGGGAGTTCAGTACTATGATTCTAGAATGGCCAAGATAGCTCGTACTCCAGTAGAAAAGGCCACCGCCCGACGTGAGCGTTAGCAAGACATCATAAGAACTAGTGATACATAAGAACGGCAACAGCCTGGCGAAAAGGGGTATCATGATACGCTGTTTTGACAATAATCGCAGAGAAGTGCTGGCTGTAATTTTTCAATTATTATCTACTAGGGTACCAGCCACTGCTGTTTGTTCTCCAATCCAGGGCACTTTCTTTCCATTTACCATCTTTAAAACATCATTTATACCCAAACTAAAGTGTAAAATACGGTGCAGGGCAGACACTCACGCCTCGAGTCGACGGGAGAGGGCGTCTCCAGCGGCACTGGCGTGTTGGGCTCAACGTCCTCGTCGCAGGACTTCTCGTATATGCGTTGCCTCGTGACCGTCAGGCGGGCCACAGGCTTCATGGGGGCCCCTGTGGGGTCGTAGAAAGGCGAGTCCGGGTGGTGCGGGTGGCTTGACGTGATCTTCTGGATCCGCTGCTGGGGCGATGTGGCTTCGCGCTGACCCTGGAAGGCGCCATCAGAAGGGTGGCTTTACCGTACACTCACAACGACATGCGTGGTGCCCACTTTGGTCCGGTGCTCCGCAAGAATAGTTTGCACAGCTGATAAATATGCCAGCCAAACAAAAAGGAGTGCAGCCACCACTGAGTAGGCTTAAGGCCGCAATAGTTTTCTGGAAATGAGGTATGCAAGTTCTAACGCCCACTACAGGATTTCGTGCTATACTTGAGACACTGCGTTGTACTGCATAAAGACGCTGTATACTTGCACATCTACTTTGACACATGGGACATCGTCCCTGTTTTCGACAACGCTTAGCAAATGGAACTAAGGCATCACAAGTCGGCATAGAAACCTCCAGATCTACTCAAGAATAGGGCGTCTCGCGTTAATAGAGTTATACGGACGATGAAGAGGCCGCCCTTGTGCACACACGCGAAGCCCGCGCTGGTTTATGTGACCTATTTGTATCGCGTAGCTATGATATTGCTAACCTATATACAACTAAGCAATCCCAAGTGAGGTTAGCAACCACCGAATATAACAAAGTGCAACGTATTTCACGGTAACCTGCATATACAACAATGGAGAGACAACCCCGTATATACTCGCAATTCTGTACGCAATGCCCTCACTGGTCCTTATGACGTGTTCATCTTGTATAACTATGACGTCGCTAGCTATACGAAACTAAGCGGAAATTCTTGGGCGTTAAAGATTCAGATCCAGTGAAATGTAACATATCTCACAGTAATCGGTCTGGCAATGGTATGTTTTCGTTACTGCAAAACAGCACCTGAAACGAAGACACGATCAAGTCTCAGTGCTTAGACCTGCGTTTTGTTACTGTGTATTCGTTTTACGGGCTGTTTTGCGGCTACCAATAAGGTAACGATGTATGCAACGATAAAGAGGCCGTGCCCATTTACTCACAATGGCGTACGTCACACCCTCGCTGGTGCCCATGACCTGTGTGTCTCGTATAAATATGATGCTGCTAACTACACCGAAGTGAGCAATCACGAAAATGCAAAGTAACCACCAGATCTAGTCATGTGTGACGCATCTCATGGATGTGGCTCTGGAAGTGAGCATGTCGGTATGGTCTCGCTACGTCACAAAACAACGCCGAAATAAAAAGTGACTTTCGGCGTTTGGTCACGAATACAGTAATGGAGGCACGCGAACATTGGAGAAGCTGTGTCCGCATACTCACAATGACGTATGTGACGCCCTCGCTGGTCCCTGCGTCCCACGGGTAGAGGTTCATGGTCTTCTCGGTAATCCAGGAGCAGTTCTTGAGGCATAGCTCGAGCGAGCTGACGCCCACGATCCAGTCCGGGCTCGGGCCCAGCATGGACAGCACGGACATCACGTGGTGCTTCTTGTCCACGCGAAACACGGCGAACGTCTTGCCGTTCACGTTCGGGTACCATAGACCACGGGCCTTCACGATGGTCCTGATCTTGCCCGACTGCGTGGTGTGGACGTCGTGAAGAGAATATCATTAAGAGACTAGCTCGCGAAAGACGCTTTGTGTTTTATTCACTAGACAGTAGAGTGGAACAATGTACCGGTTAAGATTAATAAACTGCACTTCAGAACTCTAATGTCAGTCGATTTCACCATAACAGGTCTATCATTAGGGTAGTCAAACTGTCGTTTTAAAATGTTGTGGCAAAAGGCCCCGCCCTTGAAGCCACGGATCTTATTCTGCCACCTTGTGCACTTTGGCGTTATCTGCACCATGAAATAACCTGAATACTCATACGTTGAATCTATGCTTCCCTCTGGTGACACTATATTTCGTCTATACCGAGTAGAAACTTTGTACGCGCTGACAGACCCCGCCAAAATCTGTCGCATCCTGGGAACTTCAAGAGGGCGTGGCCAAGGTCATATTCTTCCTGCGCGTTTTTCGAGTTCGCGTGTGACGTCATCAATACATTATAGCAACGTCGCTGCGACTTTATATAACGAGGTGTCACACGAGGACGTCCTCACTTCATGCCGTCGCTTGGTCAGCCTTGGGGGTGGCTAACCTCCCTGTCCTTACTCATTTATTCCTCTTCCTCCTCCTTCTACTTGGGGGCAGGTGGGCTTCTCGATTCTAGAGGGGGAAGGTTGATATGGTCATTTTCGCTCTGTATGCCACAGTGATAAAAAAAAACACTTTCGGGGTGGGGAGGTGGGCGTGGGCCAGGTGTGCCATCCCCTAGCTAGTCAACAGTGCTTTTTCGGCGGCACAGGAAGTGCAAAAGGGTTGCTATACGTCTGATCCACGAGGTGATGCAAATTCACGCTAGGTGCAGAAAGCTTTCGGGGGTGTGCAGACAAGTACGATCGACAGAGAACAAAAAAAAGATGGCTTCCAGCTCCCACTCATTTCATGCAAATAAAAATGGTACCCTGTAAAGTTTACATTGGTTGAACGATTGCGGTACTTGAAACGCTTGCGACAAACGCGAATGATTCCACTGTATTAAAATTTGTCTTATAAACGAATGATGTTGATAATCGGAAAAGTGAAGCTGTGGCAGGAGTTGAAGCTCTTCAATGGAGAGGAAATGCCTAAAAATAAGAAAATAGAGAGAAAGGGCGAGAGAGATCTCTCACTGTCGGACATAATTGTAGAGGCTGCACCGCAAATGGTAAAAAATTATTTCAGATTTGCTTACTATACAGCGTGTCCTGCAGAAATAATTTGCGCTTGAAATTTGTTGTTAAAGTATACCACAAAAACACTGGCTTGAACAAAGACACTTACAATGAAGCATTACAGTATCTGCCCAGAAGATTGGATCATGACTTTCAAATTCAAGAATACCGGACTAGAACAAAGCTTTATGCTAATTCTTTTTCGTTCTTAATGTAATTGAGTGGCCTCATTTTTTTTTTTCATGCTGTAGCCCCGCTGCTTCCGAACCCTTGGGCAAATCAGAGTATATCTAAAGAAAGAAATAACGAAGAAAAAGCTATCAACAAATATGATTCCCCCAGTGTAGAGTAGCAGGCTAGAGCAAGCTATTGCTCAGGCCGACCTCTCTGCCTTTCTGTAAATAAACTTACCTCCTCCTCCTGATAGGGACGGAATGCACTTGAACGCAAGGAACAAAGCCGAGAGATTTGCTTTGGGCCACGTGAATCCGGTGTTGTGTCTTACCAACAAGACCGCCTTTCTCACCTTACCGAGCAACAAAATTGGAATCCCACTTTGATTCCACCCATTAACCCGTGGCTGTAAATATACTCTACCAACGTACTGTATGTATAATTTGCTTGTGCCTAGTTGTTTGTACTCTAATTCCCAGCCAAAGCGTTTCTTTTGTGTGTTATTTGATTCATTTTTGTTGTCATTTTTGACCAAACTACCATATTAGAACTATACTGTTTATAATAATTTGTTCAACTTGAATTATACACACTCACAGCGTATTTTTTTGCCCCCCCCCTCTTATGTAATGCCCTCGGGCCTTTAAGGATGCAATAAATGAAATAAATGAAACAAATGTCACTAGAGTCAACCGAGCGTCTCCTGTCGCTCGGGCAGCTCACCTCAGCCTTGAGCTCAGACTCGAGCTTCTTGGTGGCGCCGTGCTCGGCGACGCTCTTGACTCCTTCCGATGCGAATCCCTCGTACTCCCACATCTTGAAGTCGGCCGCGTGGGAGGCACCGATTATGTCCGAAAAATGGGTCAGCCACTCGTCTATCAGTGCGGGTAGGGAGAGAGAGAGAGAAAGACATACAACACGCCGCAGACACAGAAGCCACTGCCTATACGTGCAGCTTTTCCCGACCGCCAACCCGGCTGGCGAGGTGGCGGCTTCGTTATTAATGACGCGCACGTGGCTGTGAGAAGACAGGGCGAATGCCACACGTACAAAGACACACATCAACGCCACAGTCCCAAACGACATTCGCGAATCCGCTGGTCTCTCGCGCAGCTCATTAAACAGGGCGTGACGGATGGTTTTTCGAACACCATTCCCTCTTCTCGCATCCTTCTCCTCCGATTTCCTCCTCTAATCCTTCCCAAGGACAGTACCTTCTCACACCTCGAAAAGGTGCAAGAGTTGGGGAAATGTGGAGAGAAGGCATGTTTCGAAACTGTGAGAGCTCCCTGGCGCATTTTCAATTCCCACTGCCCCTCCTCGAACCCTTGCCTTTTACGCTTCCTTCTCGCACATCCCTATATGCTACCTAGAAAAGAAGCATAAGGGAAGTGGGGGAGGCACTTTTCGAAATTGTGCATAACGCTGCCGAAAGCATCTCGACGGGATAGCGGGCCGTGTTTCCCTGCGAACCCGTTTCGCATCGAACTGCTCCCGTTACTAACCAGACAGATAACTCAGAACATCGGGCAGCGCTTCCACGAAGTTGCAGTTGTGACCTGCCTCGGGCGTCCGTATATTAGACTATCCACGTGCGGACTACACTGGGCCAGGAATGGTTGGGTGAACGGTGGTCGTCGGGTCGAGCCGTCCGCAATTAAACCGGGCTGCTGTTGAACACTACGGGGCCGAGGGAATTTGACAGCAGCAAGAAGAAGGCGCATAGGTTTAGGCGTCTGTGCGCAAGCGAATGAAACGTGGTTCAATAAGAACGCGGCAGTACGATGCTTCTGCAATGCGTTGATTTGATAAGGTTGTACTATGCTTGGTAAAACAGGCATCTGAATAAACAAAGCGACTCGGCGATGAAAACGAGGAAGTAAAGTAATGAGAATACACGGAAATGAAAGCGAGGAAAATTGTTTAGGTGTGCAGAGTGTCGTGAATGGTGAGAGCTGGCACGTAGTTTCGGGTGCAGCAAGAGGACACAAAGGGGGAACGTACGATTTGCACAAAAAGCGTCGGTTCTAGTTTGTCAGGGCGGACCTAATTGTCACTGGTATTGTGTCTCTTCCTTCAAAATCAAAATGTACCATAATGCTAAATGGTTAAATTTGCCTGAAGAAGGATGTGAGAGACACTGTATAAATAAAAATACATCAATAAGAAGAGGATCATTATCGGGTAAGTTCATATAGACCTTTTTACGTCACAGTTGGTCTCGGATGCTCTCACTTCCACAAGTAAAAGGGGGTCGACGGGCAGTTGGCTTGTCAAAATGCATTATTTGTGAATTCAATGAGAACATTTAAGCCGAGGGCACTTGTAGAACTGTTTCACAAGCTGCCGCCAACACTCGCACGAAGAACTGCACGTTCACGTAAGATGACGATGAAATTGAGTCAGCACTGAATCAAAGCGAAAAATGCAGAAACGGTTTAAAATACCTGCGCTTTACCTCTTCACCACTGAACCCCTTTAAGTCTCTTTGAAAGGCAAACGCGCGTGCTTTGTACATTGACTTGTCTGGGTAGTGCTACCTACTGCGTGCGAGAGCGATGTATTTCAACATGCATTTTCCCCTAAAATCGTATCCTAGACTGGAACCAGTTGCCTTCAGACAGTTGCCTCTCTTATGTCAAGTAATTTTCTTTAGTGTTAGAAAGACCATGTTGTTGTTTCGTTTTTTATGTTTGATTTCCAAATATTGTTTTCATTGATCTATGTTATAGGCTGATTGCGACTAATTAGCTGACTTTGAATAATGTTTCGCAGTAAATGCATCTTATATTAAAGTCCACTTTTTTGTATACATTATTCCACTGTAATGCATATATTTCAACATGAATTTTCCTTTAAAATCGTATCCGAGAATGGAACCAGTTCTCTTCAGACATTGCCTCTAATATGTCAAGTGACGTTTTTTTTTTTTCAGTGTTAGAATGACCGTGTTCTTGTTTCGTTTTTCATGTTTAATTTTAACACATTTTTCTTCATTGATATATGTTACAGGCTGATCGCGACTAATTGGCGACTTTGATAATTGTTTCGCGGAAAATGCAAATCTACTTTTTTGTATACCTTCTCCCTCTGTAATGCCTATAGGCGCTGGGGGTGAAGAAAAAACGAAAT
The DNA here is from genome assembly GCF_013339725.1 of Rhipicephalus microplus. Lineage (NCBI taxonomy): Eukaryota > Metazoa > Arthropoda > Arachnida > Ixodida > Ixodidae > Rhipicephalus > Rhipicephalus microplus. Next base: position 185,623,001 of record NC_051167.1, read on the forward strand.
AAATAAATAAATAAATAAATAAATACATAAATAAATAAATAAATGTTATCACCGCTGAAGATACTACTTGGAAAATGAAATAATATTGAACAAACGGCTAACTTTAAACAGAAGACCTTCCGGCATTTTTTAAAAACTGTATGTATAATAAAAATGCTGTTTCTGCACTACAAGTTAAGCCACCACCACACCTACAAATACTGGCAGTATGAATAATACTACAATCATTGCTTAGCTTCCTATACAATCACTGTGCCATTGCTACTATCATCGCTATACATGCGTGGCGCGTACTCACTATCCGGAAATCCCTTGGGGTGCGTGTATCTCGACCAGAGTCCCTCGAAGGTCATCTCGTACTTGGCTTCGTCGCAGGCGCAACATTCGTCAAGCACTTCTGGTTGCTCGTCGTCGTTCTGCTGCTCTGCGCAGAGGCCCCGCGCAACACACAAGGGTCCCGTTTCACTCGGCCCGTTCGTCTTCCCGCTACAGGCTCAGGTCGCGCGAAACATTCTCGATCATTTGAATGGATACACGATTACCTATAGCGTCCACTGTCGTGGGGTACGTTGATATCGCCTTTTCTTCTTATTGCATGGTAATTTCATGTATGATAGCGTCGCATCAGCTGTGATAAGCTTTAGGTAAAGAAGCCGTGACATTCGATCTCTGCTGAATTTGATTGATGATTGATTGATATGTGGGGTTTAACGTCCCAAAACCACTATATGATTATGAGAGACGCCGTAGTGGAGGGCTCCGGAAATTTAGACCACCTGGGGTTCTTTAACGTGCACCCAAATCTGAGCACACGGGCCTACAAAATTTCCGCCTCCATCGGAAATGCAGCCGCCGCAGCCGGGATTCGATCCCGTGACCTGCGGGTCAGCAGCCGAGTACCTTAGCCACTAGACCACCGCGGCGGGGCTCTGCTGAATTTGAGTATGTTTCTAAGCTTTGAGCGACATTGCTTCAGAGCAATTTTAGAAGGGATGCGCTGGCTGTGTTGACTGTGAAGATTCAGATTATTCATCGCAGAAATTCGGGCTAGTTGGTGAGTGCGGAACGTGTGCATTTGAGCAAGCGCAGCAAAACAAACGCAAACACCTAAGACAGACGTAAACAGAACTATAGCGCCTGTTCTATTTACGTGACTTTTGTGTTTGTTTCGCTGTCCTTGCTAAAAGGCACAAGTTCAATGATTCGAAGTATCCTTCTTAAGCTGTGAGGATCGATCACCACAAGTAACCCGAAGAACTGTCCCCCGCGCTGTGAAGAGCAGCATCAGAGTATCAGGAAAATGCCTCGAACGAGTGGTCAATAATCACAAGAAATAATTCAAGGACGAATCCTCAGAATACTAAGGTAAATATCTACGTGAATAAACTATTATGAGGAAGACGACGAATAATGTTTTTTAGTGGTGAGCACCTATCTCTATGAATTCAGAGTGTCGTTTTACGTATGCGGAACAAACTGATGGAGTAGTGAGTTTTTTTATGGTACGCTCCGCAGTGAATGGTAACACACAGATGAGTACCTTTCATATTGCTGGTCAACTAGCTCCAAGCGGATACGGAAACATCCACTTCACTAGTGTGTCAAAATTAGTCATACTGTCAACCACTAGCAGTGTTATGCGAATCTAAGCCACTATGTTTTTTGCGAGTGTGAAACCCAAACACGGGTTGCAGATACCTGTTCCTTTTAACATTGGGCCCGTCTGTACATGCAATTTCGTCTGTGCCAATAAGTAATTGCATCACGTTTAGAGTATCTTCCAGTACTCTTGATAAAAACTGCGCTTGCATCCATACCATGCGCCAATATAGAACGGAAACACATTTTTCCGCTTCCGAGATGGAAGCAGCTCTATCCTGGGCAGTGATGACGGTTATCATTCACACACATGACCAATTTAGGCTATAGCTTAATCTAATGCAGTCTATCATGAATTAGCCTAGCTTAACGCGTATTGCGATTGTCTTCAGTTTCTGTCGTGAAACAAATTACGTTGAAGTATGCTGTCAGCTCTGACGGCAAGTGTTCTTTTTCAGAGAACCACAACCAGACCTTACCTTCTTGGCATAGCTCCTTAGTCAATTCTCCTTCGTCCATGTACCATGCGTCCCGATTTTCCACTACTGTAGCTCTGAAAACACAAACACATTTCTAATTAGCTCCTCTACAAGGCAGACAGACCATGGTAACAATATCGGTCATGATAAATTGGTTAGTGAACATCGCACTTGTCCGGCAATCAGCGTGATGGAAATGAAGTAATAAATGCAACACAGATTCATTTGTAATAAATTGGGGACATAGAAGGATAAAAAAAAAAACTTGGTAACAAAAGACACGGAGGGACATTGCTGTATAAGTGAGTTTAATTAGCTGCTGCAAAACTTCGAATAATGTCAAAAGACTACTTTTGAAAAACTATGAACCACGCGATGTAATTGATACGGGTAACCACAATTAACAAGAACAACGTCTGCAGAGAGAACCTAGTGTCTGTTCTCCATTGCAGAAAACTTTCAGTAAGTAGCCGCTGAGAAAGAACTACAAATGTGGCTGCAACGAAAAAAAAAAAAAACAGGCCCCATTAGCGATAGCTCCGGCAAAACAAAACTTGTAAGAGACAACTCGGGAAGGCACAAAAAAAAAAAAACACTTCAGAAACATGGCCTGTTAATTCACGAAATGCACAGATAAAAGCAATAGGCCTTTCAAGCAACTATTGTTTAGATCAGTTAAAAGAGGAATTGATGTTTACATAAAATGGCTATTGCAAAACAATGTTAAAAGTCATAGGCAGTTTAGTACACGAGCCACAATGATAACTGATAGAACAGGTCTTTGAAGCAGTTTTTCATGAAAAATAATACTTGTTTGTCTAGAAAATCACTGCCAGGTATGGCAAAACAGTGTGGCACAGCCGGAAACTTCGTCTTGATTTTAACATCGCATTGGAAACGAGGACTAGAAGAAAGTAAGGGCACAACAGGAGCACTGTTCGTGTTGGTCTACCACAGGATATCTTGAATAATACAGCAGTCGACCAAGTTTAAGTGCTTTTAACCCACTTCAAGAAGCATAATGTACCCCTTTGAAGAATAAAAAAAAGCCTAGTCGCGTTACTATTAACTGCCGCAAGCGGGAGGTTGTTTCAGAGTACTACTTCAACCTTCAACAATGAAGCCCCGCCGCGGTGGTGTATTGGCTAAGGTACTGAACTGCTGATCCGCAAGTCGTGGAATCTAATATCAGCTGTGGTGGGTGCGTTTTCGATGGAGGAAAAAATGCTCTATGCCCGTGTGCTCAGATTTGGGTGCACGTTAAAGAACCCAAGGCGGTCGAAATTCCTAGAGCCCTCCAATACGGCCTTTCTGATAATCATATAGTGATTTTCAGACGTTAAACACTACATATCAGTCGATCGATTCCTCCTACAATGAAGGACCGTCAGCTCGTCACTTCGAAGACATAACGCAGTTCATGACGCCAGCTAGCAAAACGAATGTTCCAGATTCACCGATTGGTACCTGCTAACACTTCCAGAATTCAGAGTACATAAAATAATTGCCGAGATTGAACGCCCTAAAACCACCATTTGATTGTGAGAGACGTAGTAGTGGAGGGCTCAGGAAGCTTCGACCACCTGGGCCCCGATCATGTACACGTACATAGGCAGAATATATCACATAGAAAAACAAACAGCTGCTACAAGGAATGTTCTGCTATAACGAACAGTCAATCAAACGGTGCATCCGGGTGATACGTACTTGAACAGAACACATCCGGAGCCCGGCGGCGGTGCGACCCAGAGCACGCTCACCTCAGCCTTGTGGACGAGCGAAGTCTGAACCACCGCGTGCGGGCAGTCTTCTGAAAATTTAGACAACGCATCGCCGAATAACTAGAAGGGAAAGAAGAAAGAAAACAAAGGCACACAGGGTCAATCACAGCGGCGCCTCCTAACGTCACAGCTCTCGTGCAAATATTCATACAACATACACGCGTAACAAACAACCGTATACAGCCGTGAAAACTGTAGGAGAGGGAATCCGTAAGCAAGTGCGTGGAAGGGTGGACTAATGTTCCTGTCATACGAGGCAGCCTAAACGTGTACTGACACAATTCCTAGGCATTGCGAAAGAACATTTTTTAGGGGCGAAGTTTGGTATGGTCTGGGGCAATCCCTCGTCCCTCCTGCGTACCCAGTAGCGTGTACCTTATCATACACTAGATGGCATTGTGTGTATATGTCCTTGAAAATCATATCGCTAGATGGCGTTTGTGGTTTTCGTATTGTTTACGATTCCGTATAGTTGACGAACGGACGAACGAATGCTTCGCCCAACTCATCATCATTCACTCCGTGAATATGCTGTGATTTTCGTTTTTTGTTTCCTTGGTATGCAGTCTTAACGCTCTTCACACACGGGAGTCGGCGGAGACGTATACATTATTAACGCGATAGCGTTAAAGAGCTCATTGCGCAGAAATTCCGGTATCGGCGTCGGCGTCATTGGTTGTTTGCAAAAAATTACCATATTTACTTGACCGGAAAAACAATAAAGATGCAATTAAAATTATTATTAAAAAATTCCGGTTGTGAGTGAGGATCGATCTCAGGTCGTTTGCGTGGTAAGCGGGTGTTCTGCCACACAGCTACTCATTCTTTTCTTTATCAATTTTTGAACGTCACACTCGGGGGGGGGGGGCAATATAAATATAATACAATACACAACAAATCTGACAGAACAATGGCTATGGCCGCCAAGCGCTGTCAATGCGCATTACGCCTTAAAATTTCTTTATAGTCAGCAATGATTCTACCCTTTCTAACCACAAAGAAACACGTTCACCTGTTCTTACTACCCCAATAAACCTTGATATATTTTCTTTAAAATACTGCCTTGCTGGTTTCCTGTCAGGGTCATGATGAAATCCAGCCATTAAAGAGAGCCATATAATGTGCTTGGCAGTCATCATGATTAAATTAAAGGGTAATCCATCATCATTCTCTACTGGTAAATACACGATTCATGAGGTAACAATAAATCTTTTTTTAATTGTCCTCTGTAATACATCCCACAAGCATACTCCTTCTCAACAGTGTATGAAAACGTGGTAAATCGTTTCTGGTTTGTAACAGATGACACAGTGAGATCCCCATAACATATAAGAACCACACTCCTCTAGGAAGAATCTCGCCGGAAGTCTTCCAATGTGTAATCAGCGAAAAAGGTTTTGCACTTGGAACCATGCGCCTGCTTGTGAATACCGTAAAAATAACTTCCTATGCTTGAAGATGCATTGAAAGTAACTTTCATGCTTTAAAAACTCACGCACCCTGTATACATGCTTCATAATACATGAAATATTACCCTAATAATGCGTGCTACAAGCGTAAATTGAATCGGGCTTCAGAACATGAGACTGACTGCATAGTTTAAAGCCAGTCACCCGCTTCAAAAAGCACAACCGCTACTGCACCATTAAGGCCACGTAGTGGGTGCATAACAAGTTCGAAAAGATTTCCCATGCTAAGTGTTTGAAGCACGCACTTTGGTTACAGAACATCGCTATGGCATTCAATTCTTAGGGGCGAAGATTAAGGGTCTCCCATTTTTTTCTTTGTTTTTAAAGTTTTCGTTTGTGAGCATCAAGTCAGCCACACCGCAAATGACATAATTCCGAAGAGTCAACACAGTTGCGCTGAGCTTGTGAACTGTGCATTTTTCATGCGTAATAAATAACAGAAATCTCTGGTGGGGTAATTTCGCAGCGCGCCGCCGGAGTGACATTCGAAGGTTGTAAGTGCACTCGGCGAAAATTGCACTAAGTTTGCTGCAGGAAAAAAAAGTGTACGTTTAAGGGCTTGCGTTCTTTGTTAGACAAAATAATAATGAAAAATAACAGACAATGAGGCCAAAGAAAATTTAGGGGTTGTTATTGGAAGTACTTGTAGTATAAATGTGAAGGAATAAAAGTGCACAAAAAGGAAACTTTCCGAGAGCAGGGACCATATACCTGTGACCTTCGAACAACGCACCCTATGCTTTACCAACTGCCAGTACGAACAGAGGTAAAGCTCAGATGCATGTTGAGCACCAGCATTATAATCATTTAGCGTTACATTTAGGTTAATTCAAGCATCATCATCTAGAACGTCATCATCTCATTATTCGCTTCATCATCTGGTAACATGAAAAGCGTGTACCAGGCAGACACACAGAAGGTGCAGGCTCGACTTATAGCAGCCCCAGGGGCCTGATCATTTGTACAGTTAATGGTGACAGGCTAACCATGTAATGCTATGTGTACGCACATATTGTACCAAGCTTGATAACTGAATTCGCTGCGTGGCAAACTTATCCCGTTGTTGTCGCGATCATCATCCATCATCCATCCATCCATCCATCCATCCATCCTCCATCCATCCATCCATCCATCATCATCTATCTATCTATCTATCTATCTATCTATCTATCTATCTATCTATCTATCTATCTATCTATCTATCTATCTATCTATCTATCTATCTATCTATCTATCTATCTATCTATCTATCTATCTATCTATCTATCTATCTATCTATCTATCTATCTATCTATCTATCTATCTACTATCTATCTATCTATCTATCTATCTATCTATCTATCTATCTATCTATCTATCTATATATCTATCTATCTATCTATCTATCTATCTATCTATCTATCTATCTATCTATCTATCTATCTATCTATCTATCTATCTATCTATCTATCTATCTATCTATCTATCTATCTATCTATCTATCTATCTATCTATCTATCTATCTATCTATCTATCTATCTATCTATCTATCTATCTATCTATCTATCTATCTATCTATCTATCTATCTATCCCGATCCAGTGTGACACTGAGGTGTTATTGTAAAGGTAAGAATGCTTACTACTACTTACCTGAAAACTTCCCACGTCTTGCGTGATTCTATTTTGATCCTGGGATTCCACTACAAGCATGAATCCTATAAACTTTTGCGACGTCGCTCCTCCCAGCGCTTCCTTACGCCCTTGTATGGATACTGCAAAATAAAAACAAAGAATAATGGTTACTACACACTGAGAGGTACAAGAATTTCTAGATTATGTGAAATCATAGGCGGCTATGTAAGTCATGTCACAAGAGCCACGTTGCCATGTTGATAATATTTTGTTTGCTCATCTTGACGTCAGTTTAAGTTGGTTGCCTTTAATATAAAGCTGAGGTTTTACGTCCGGAAAGCACGGTATGATTATGAGAGATGACGTAGTAGAGGGTCCCAAAAATTTTGACCATATGGTGTTCTTCACTGCGGACTGACATAACACAGCACACTGGGCTCGACCAAAGCAAAGCCACCCTTCTTCATCGCTTATGGCTAAGAGTGGCATTTACAAAATCTTATTCCTTTGTCATAGGAATGGCCGACATGCTCTCTGCGATGCCTGTCATTGCGAAGAGACGCTACACCACATCCTGTGCGACTGTCCGTTGTATGACATCCAGAGACAGTCACTGGCATCCATTCTTGCGCGCATCGACAACAGCCAAATGTCTGTGGACACTATTCTGTCAAGTGCCCGTGAGAAGACATTACAACAGAGGGCGACAAAAGCTCTGTTGAAATTCCTACGCGACACGGACTTGAACAAGCGGCTGTAACAGCAATGTCACCCACCGCGAAAGACAAGACTGGACTATGACTGAGTGCGCGCGCGTGTGCTGCCGAATGTGCTGTATTTATCTCTCTTCCCTATCTGCTCTCTATCTTTCATCTCCCCCACCCCCTCCCATGCGCAGGGTAGCAAACCGGCTGCCTATAGGCTGGTTAACCTCCCTGCTGTTCTTTTCCTCCTATTTTCTTTTCTTTGTCGAAACATCAGTACAAGTGTTGCGTTTTTCAGGGCGATTTTCGATTCATATACAGAAGCTGTGGGAGAGAAGAGATGCACGTTTCACACCTTACTGTCGCAGACTCCAAGCTTAGGTCTCACTTTAGCTTGTTGCAAAAGTGGGGCTTTAGTTTTGAGGTTTTAAATTGCTCGCGCGTGAAATACGACTGATATCACACGTCGTAAACAAAAGGAATGGACAAAACGCAATGATTTAGAAGGACTGAAAGCTGGGTTCGTTGGCGACCGTACTTGAATATTTTTTTAACAGTGCGAAGACGACGTGGACAAAAGAGAAAAGCCGGACATACCAGCGGTGACTCGCAAATGATTGTTTAATAAGAGGACACGAAACAAAAAGACTATCACAACCTTCTCACCCGTGTGTCCTCATTAGAACAAACGAAAAGTTAGAAAGTACAGCATCTTAAAAATTCTTGTATTGGGGAATACACGCGCTCTGTTTTACGGGTTTCGTCGTGTTCCAAGGTTCAATGCTGGCTTACTGTTTCTTTTGCGCTCTTGGATTGCTGCAATGAGTTCACATGGGTGTGAGAGGTAAAGTAGCCTTTCTTCTTCTTTAATGTGTGTTTGACAAACATTCAGTTGTGAGACAGCGCTTTGGTTTCGTCCACGTTGTTGTTCTAGTGTTTCCAAAAGAACAAAACGTTGCGTTCCAAAAGAACGCAGTGATTGTTGTGCATAAGATGCTTTGGTTTCCGGCACGTTGTAAAGAAAAAAAAACAGAATAGGGTAAACACAAGCATTTATGCGTTTTCGCATAAACGGGGTTCTGGTGGGAGTCGGATTTCTGTGCAGTCTTCAACCAGAACGACCTTGCTGGTGGATTGAGTTGGGAGCATCAGGTGGCCAGAGCTTCGAAGAAGTAGCTGCACACTCTACAGTAAGGTGTTTGTGTCACATCTTCGCTCGCCTTTCCGAATTCCAGTTGCAGACGCTTTTGACTGTGCGTGCGTTAAAGCGCTGCACTCGAATGACAAAACTCTTCTGTTATGTTTACCGCGCCTCCAGAGAGCGCGTTTTAGGCGTTTCCGAGGCACAAAAAAAAAACAAAAAAAATCCACGCAGTCAGTACATGCAGCCTTGAATCACGCGCATAAGATATTCCTCCAGCCATGGTCCGAAGCGTCAGTGGACAGCCAGAAGCTGCTTGAGCGAATAAGAATTCCATCTCCGATTTTGGTCCGAGCCGAGAGTCGGGGACGAGACTCCAATACGCACCACCTCTTTCCTCCCCATGCCGCGAGGGGGAGTGACGGTTTCGGTGCCTGCGCGCGTCCGTGAGTCCGTTCGCCCACTTGTGCGTTCGTGCATAGGGACGCCGTTTAACTGGCATAAGGTTAGGGAAAGGGGATTCCACTAGCGAAACGAAATCTCTTCGTAGCAGCACGCTACCGACCTGCCTGGAAATCGGTTGTCCACGTTATGCCCATATTGCCTCCCCCGGTCTTCCATATATATTTTGCTGAGCTTTCTATTGCATCGATCGAAGCTCGAGAAAACACGGGCCACGCACGCACGCACGCACGCCAGGGCAGATCGAGGAGGTATGCGCTGGCTGCAGCGTCAGGCTGCGTACGGCAGGGACGAAATATTCAATAGTGATATGCAAATAACCGAAAGCCTCACGGTTCGGGCCGTGTTATCCTGCGATCCCTTACCGTATCCCTGATCGGGAAACCTGCCTTATATATACGGACGCTCGACCCCCTTGCGGTGCTAGTCGGCTGGGCACGGCAGCGTTTATGCATGCGACTCGTTCCCGTATACCCGTACTGGCGCCACGTTTTTTTTTTTTTTTTGGGGGGGGGGGGCTGAATTGTGGTGTATAGGGTATTTGCTGAACAGTGGGCTTCCAGTTTGCAAGGTTTGGACTGCATAGCTCCGGAACCTACAAATATGACATTGGGGTGAAGGTTGTTACAATAGAGTTCTTGAATCAGTATGAGATAGTTCCAGATGATTCTGACGATTGGGAATGTCATTAGCGATAGGTGGCTGGCAACTGAGAAAACAAAATGCGCAAGTAAATTCGCCTTTTCGGTTGGTTTTGACATAGTATTAGTCGCAGAACGTGTTTGTACCCGAGAAACTTCCGGTCACTTCATTCACTACTCCCTAGTACCGAAGCAGAAATTTTGTGTTTTAGGTTGTGATAGAGTAAGGAAAGACTCTTTTTCAGCTTTCAGGTAAAAGCGAGCCACTCAGAAATAAGGATTAACTCTTATAATGTTGTATCTAGCTTCAAAAAAGTGTATTTGAAATATTTGACCAGACACAGAGAGAGAACTCTTGAAAATGAACTGGCTACTCGTTAAGGCTTCTGTTCCCCACCAATACGGCTATAGGCTACGCCAGCACACACAACCGGAACCCATCCAGCACCTGTGTTTGTCAACAGCGATAGGGTCTATACGACAATAGCACTGTGTTTCTTGTGCAATCACATAAGACGACTCTAAAGCAGAAGCGATATTCTTGTTTTTTTTTGTTTTACATTGGTGTGTTGACGCTTCTCACCCTCCTTGCGAAAGATTTTTGCTCTTAACACGCGTAGTTAACATGCGTAACATGCGTAATATGGAGATGCGTAGTTTCGACTACGCATCTCCATGATCGAAGGCATTGAAAGCTTTCTGTACCTAATCTGATTTCGGAACGCTTCCGCGAGTGGCTCCCGATTTGAGCTGACGATAATTTCCTGTGACAACGTTTCACGTAACGTTCCGCTATGTGACGTCACAGTGACGTCAGGATGAAGCTTGAAAATTGAAGTATGTGTAGCGAATTAGGCCAGTTGGAACGTAATCATGATGGTCAGCGCCAACAAGACGCAAAACAAAAGAAAGTAGACAACGCTTGTCGATATGACATATGGCGCCCAGCCGCGGTGGTCTAGTGGCTAAGGTACTCGGCTGCTGACCCGCAGGTCACGGGATCAAATCCCAGCTGCGGCGGCTGCATTTCCGATGGAGGCGGAAGTGTTGTAGGCCCGTGTGCTCAGATCTGGGTGCCCGTTAAAGAAACCCAGGTGGTCTAAATTTCCGGAGCCCTCCACTACGGCGTCTGTCATAACCATGTGGTGGTTTCGGGACGTTAAATCCCACATATCAATCGCCATATGACATATGACGTCCTCGTGAAGACACAGACTGCCAAATGTTTGCAGCTTGTGACGCCATGGAGGCGTTTTATGTTGATGTACTTGCGCGTCGACGTTTTTAGGGGCGAAGCTCCTTATGGCCTGGCTTGGACGTCCCTCGTAGTACGTAACCACCAGTGGCACATACCCGAAATAGGTATAACATTTGACCTCCAAGGTGGTGCCGGTGAGAGATTTCTTCTGTGCGTTGTTTAACAATAAAAAAATAGAGCTCAATGTACATGCCAATGGCTGCTAATGGGTAATGAGAGACAGGAGCATTCGGCTTTTAGTCAACGCGCACGCTGCGATCCCCATTAGCAGCCATTGGCATGTACATTGAGCACTATCAGACAAGAAAGGGTTGCTACATTATACTCGCTGGGTGTGACCTCCTTAGTTTTAGAAAGGTTTAGCGAGCGTTGAGCCGCAGGGCCATGAATACAATGAACTAGTATATACCATGAATGAATTCGAGGTGGTTAAATGGGGGAAGCAAATACGAAGCGCAAGCCGTAAGAAATTAAAAGCTGAATCCTCCTGTCTCTCATTTCACATTAGCAGCCACTGGCATGTACATTGAGCACTATCTGACAGGAAAAGGTTGCTACGTTGTACTCGCTGGGCGTAACCTCCTTGGAATGTCCCCTGAATGGCGGTGCTTCTATATGGGGAATATATGATAAAAAGATGCGAGATGGTGGGACTTGGAGTGTTTAATAGATGGACGAACGGACACACAGACAGATGCATGGATGGACGCATGAACGGACGCAGGGGTGGATGCATGAACGAACGCAGGGACGGGCGCACGAACAGACGCATGGACGGTCACACAGACGGACGCATGGACGGACGAATGCTTCGCCCCACTCTCCATCATTCACTCCGTGGATATGCTGCCATTTTTTTTCACTCATGTTACGCCAACGCTTAATCATCACGTTCTATGAGGCGTCTATGTCTCTCACTTTAGGGTATAACTTCCCGTTGGCTCCATGTGGTTCTCATCACGAGTGTGATGGAAATACCTATTTTTGAGCTTCTTCTTTTAAGCGTCTATTCAATTTTTAAATGAAAGAAAGGGGTTATCTTCGTTGAAGGTGTTTACTACGCAACCATCATGAGTGCAAAAAAAGCGTGCAATTACAAAATTCTGAATACAGCTAAACTTCCCACGATCATCGCAATGGCTTCACTACAACCAGTGCCGTTCCGTCGCTGCATCTGAGGCTCCAATGCATGCTACGCCTACCCTAAGGTAATGTTGATGAGCGCGTGCAGATGGTTTCCCACGACCGCGAATAGCACGAGTCTGCTCTCTGTCGCGCCTGCCACGAAAACTTGTGTCATAATGTACTAATTTTGCATGCCTGTGTAACTGCTTGAAGTTGTATGACCTTGCACAGAAACCGCTGCTCATTAGGAACGCTGGTCGTATGCACAGCACGCTAACGGAATGCAAAGCACTAGGGTCGAGGGTTATGCCAGCAGTTGGTGTTAGAGCGCTGACTGTGGCTCGACCGTAGACTTGATTGAGCTGAACGGTCGGGACTGCCCTCGACATTGTCATCCTTGCGAACTAACATACTCGTAATAACTGCATTAACGGCTCTTCGCACGTGGGCCCATCGTGCGTGATAATACAATGACAGCACGGCAACGTTGACGTCAAGTGCACAAATGCACCCTAAGCTTCGGCCTTAGTGCTACTGCGCTATGACCCAAATTAAAGGACAAAGCTGTTTGGGTGGTTCAACTGGGCCGCCATTTTTCCATTACGATGAGTCCTGAACTAAACATTGTATCTCAAGTATTACATTTAGGGCGAACGATATTTCGGATACACAACAAACAAACACCCATCGTTGAAATTGTTTGGGAAATCTGACGACGCAAATGGATGTCATTTCACGAACACTCTGCGAATGCCTTCACCTTCCTCGCCATCTCGAGTTCACGAATTGTGACAAAATAATTTACCCAGAACCTGCTTCAGTGAATGACTTTGAAATCAACAGGAAATTTTGTTAGCACTTGCGTTCTTCCCGCCACCAAAACTTTCAAATGTGAAATGTGGAGGGCCCTTTTACGGGAAAGCGATTTTATAACCAAATCGTGCTCTCATACGACCAGATCCCCGCAGCGTTGAAGTCGAATCCGTGATAAGGTAATTTGCATAATCGTCATTGATGTCGCGAAACACTCATTGAGTCTCTTCTTGTGCGTGTATGTCTCTAGTAGGCGCAAAAGTACATTGCTACGTGTACCAACGGGAGTGCAATCACGTCGATGGCGACAACAGAACCAAGAAAACATTAACAGAGTAGCGACGAAGACATCTCTTCAAAGCGCGTCCCCTAGGGGTACTATAGAGTTGTTGGGCGATCAAAGAGGCTAAACTATGGGTGGTGCGTGAAGGTTTGTTGCTCTTAATGCGACGTGAGACAGCGCGTCTCCGTCTTGCTAGTTCGGTGCAGTAGAAAATTTGACCCCAGTTCATCCCAGTGCGATGCCTGTAAAAACTGCAGACTTTGGTTATCCCGAGTTCCCTTGGTAGCTTTCTGTGATATGTTGTGGGTCTCAGTGGCTACGTTATTTGAATAGTAGAGATGCACGCAAAATAATGACGGGGGGGGGGGGGGGGGGGGCAGCCCCTACCAAATAAGCCTCTGCTTCACAGTGACTTTAAGCGCTATTCACGTTCGAACAGCTTCCAGTGCTCGATTTCACTGTGCGGCTATTTGCGTGATATGCGGACTACCGGAACTTTTACAGTGTAATACAAGGTTCGAACTTATTCATTTGCATAAATCGTTCATGTGCTCTTCTAACCTTTTAGTTATGAACCGTCCAGTTTGACCTATATAGCAACGACCGCACGTTAAAGGAAGCATGTAGACAACACCAACTGCGCATTTTATAAATTTGTTTACGTGTCACAGCGGTGCATGTCCAACTCTTTATGGTAATTTCACTGAGGCGTTCATCTGTCAATCTGCAAATGTGGCCTATACTTTGCGCGGGGCAGATAACATCACATCCAAACCATATCTTGAGCTCATGAGCCCACTTTTTTCAAACCATGAGATATATTGCGGAGCTATATATGCAAGGACAGCCCCTCTTTTTTGCTCTTTTGTTCTTGCCGGCTTCTCTTGCTTTTGTTTAATTTTCTACAGCAATGGTTCGCACACTGAGCGACAGCGCTCGAGGTGTCCTCTTTGCCTTCCATTCCTCGCCTTCTGTTTGCCTTTCTTCCTGCACTTTCATCCTTGCGCTGCAACCCTTATTACAATGGAACTTAACCAACTAGTCCAAATAGCCGTTCTTTTATGAAAAAAACAAGCTTCACAAATTATGTGCGGGCACTGCAAAAAGTGCTAGAAGTAGGCGTATCTATCGCGGGGTTAGACATCTGACAGTCCACCGTAGGACAACTCTCATTCCAGCATCTTGCATTCCCCGAAAATAGTTGTGTAAGCGTGCCTTCTATAGGTCTGCACGACGAAGAAATGTCGCTCTTCAATAGTTCTGCCATTTGATACAGTTTTCACTTAGTCCGCTTTTAAGCTTTCGCATTCATTCCCTGTTTGACGTCATCGGTGTGTGTTCATGTGGTTTATATGTCGCGTTTTGAAATATGTGTTTTTCTACTACGAAAGGTAGTTGTGAGAACAGTGCTGACGTATGTTACTGTCCCTTCTTTACCTTATGTTGCGTCCCGCTGCCAGTGACGTCTTCGAGGCGAGCGCGATGTCGCCGCCACTCAGTTCCGCGAACGCAGCGACTGTTGAGGCTGACCATTGTGTCGCGGGACGGTGCGCTGGCGCCACGGCTGGGCCCTGCGGAATGCGGCGGCGGTTTCGGGGAACGAAAGATTCGTCGCTGCTTCTTGGAGGGATGGGTCCACCCGGAACAACTGAGCATAGAGCTGAGGGGAAGTCGGGTTCCGGGTGGACGATTCACCCCCTTGATCCCCCCCTCTTACTGCGGGCCGCCCCTGCCTTTCGTGAAGTGGACTGATGGACCGAGATAGAGGGAGAGGGGCGGCAACGAGAGGGATAAAAAGGACGGAGGAGACGGCGGGCGGAGAAGGGGGGAACAACGATGACCAGTTAACTTTTCTTTGAATGCAAATAAATTCCTTTTTTCAAGTTTCCCAAATGGACGTCCTGCTTTCATGACCTGCCTGATCTTGGTCATCCCACCCAATCTACCCCGACGACGCTACAAACTGGATGGCAGCGGTGGAATCAAGAAAAGGCATGCAGAAAACTGCGGACGGAAGATCGACTTCTGTGGATCCGGGATCAGCAGAACGAGACCTCGTGGCTCCGGGAGGCACAACCGTCGCAGTAACGGCATGAAGTTTTGGACGACTCCAGGAAACTAAGGACGAGCAGCAGAAGGCAGACCAGACGATCTGGGATCGGCGGTCCTGTGAACGTGGCTCTGGGAGACACGTCCTTCGCCAGCTCGAGGTTGGAAGTAGCTGCGGACGGAAGATCGACTTCTGCGGATCCGGGATCGGCAGAGCGAGACTTCGTGGCTCCGGGAGGCACAACCGTCGCAGTAACGACTACCGGAAACTAAGGACGAGCAGCAGAAGGCAGACCCGACGATCTGGGATCGGCGGACCTGGGAACGTGGCTCCGGGAGACACGGCCTTCGGCAGCTCGAGGTTAGGTGAGTGCTTGAGCGATCACGTTTTGCCGGACGATAAGAACAGGGTTCTATCGGGCAATTGGCTCTGAAGGGCCGCCACAAGTGTGCGGTGAATATTGCAGAAGTATTGGTTGGCTCTTGTGAAGATATGGATATCGGAGTGTTAAAGAAAGAAGAGCTGTTGCTGTTAGCAGTAGAGCTCAGCTTGGATATCAATAGCAGGTTAAGGAAGCCCGAAATTCGCAGTGCGATAATCGAAGGGGGTTTCGAGGAGGACGAGCTCAGCGAGGCCTGGGAAAAGATATGTGAGGAGAAGAAACAAAGGGAGGAAGAAAAGAGGGAAAGAGCGGAAGAGAAGGAAAGGCAGGAAAGGAGAGAACAAAGACAGGCCGAAATTGAGCTCGAGAGAATAAAGCTAGAGCAGGCGAGATTAGCACGCAGTGCAGATGCGGCGCCGCCGCATACTGAGAACCTGAAGATGACGAGTTTGCTTCAGCCGTACAAAACAGGCGAGGACATTGGTCTCTACCTGATTAATTTTGAACGGATCTGTGAGAAACATTCATTTCACCAGGACACCTGGCCAGAGCGGTTGCTTGCGTTGTTACCGGGTGAGGCCTCGCAGGTCGTGGCCAGACTGAGCGCAGCCGAGGCAGGCGTATACAGTTCAGTGAAGTCGACATTACTCGCAAAATACAGGCTCTCCACAGAGGAATTTCGGAGGAGATTTAGACGGGAAAGAAAGAAGCCTGGTGAAAGCTTTGTTGAGTTTGCGTGTAGCCTGAGTGATAATTTTTCAGAGTGGGTGAAAGGAGCAGGTGCGGATAACTTAAGTAAACTGAGGGATCTAATTTGTTTGGAGCAGTTTTATGACACCCTGCCGGATAACGTGCGCCTGTGGGTCAAGGATAGGCAGGAAGGTGTGTCTGTTAGGAGTGCAGCACAGCTTGCCGACGAGTACGTGGCCAGTCGAGGCTTCAGGACCCCGATCAACAGCGCACATCACTATCAAAGGCCTGCACCACGGCCCCAAGCTTACACTCGAGGACCGCAAAGCGCAACAAAAGAGCGAGAGGAAACTAATCAAAATTCGGCGCGTGCTGAAGGCAAGCTGAAAGAGCAGGAAAAGAACAGAAAGGAGGTCAGAAATCATTTAGAAGAGTTAGAGTCGCGAGCTAAGGCGCTATGTTTCAAGTGCAACGAAACAGGTCACTTTGCCCGAAACTGCTCAAAAGGTAGGCCAGTGTTTGCTTGCGTAAGCGATCACCCGAGTAACCTAGATCTTTTGAAACCTTACACGACAGATTTAATGGTTAATGACAAAAGGTGTAGGGTACTCAGAGACTCCGCGGCCACTATGGACGTAGTCCATCCGAACTACGTAAAAAGTGAAGACTACTTATCCGAATGCGCGTGGATAAGACAGGCCGTCAGCGAAGATTCAGTGTGTTTACCTATGGCAAAGGTACACATTCGGGGTCCTTTTGGAGCGATCGAGACAGTAGCAGCAGTCCCCCGTGGGCTACCAGAGGGCTACCCGTACCTTTTCTCGAACAGCTCGGAGTCACTACTCAACGACAGGGGGTGCACTTTTGCTGATGCCCAGGTCATGGCTTTGACGAGATCGAAAGCACGCGTATTGGCTCAGCAGCTGCGTTACGGGGAAGGGGAAGGTGCCAAAGCGAAAGAGTTAACAACTGAATCCGAAGAAGTTAAGCCCGACGAGGCACTTATCCCTATTCCTCCGACCGAAAATCCGGAAAATGGTCAGATTAAGAAGTCGATAATTGAGAAAAGAAAGAAACCTTCGAAAGGAAAAGATCATAGTTTGCAGGGGTCCGTGTTGGCCCCAATCTCGCACAGCTACGAGCGCATGCTAGGGGTTGACAGGGAAGCGTTACGGCTGTCTCAGAAAACTGACCCTAGTATAACGGTTATGAACAACGGAAACAGTGAAGGTGTTTCGTCAAGAAACATCTCTTTCGAAGTGAGGAACGGTATCCTATATCGTAAATACCGAGATAGGCGAGGGCAGTGCTACGATCAATTGGTGGTGCCATCACCATACCGCAAGGACCTACTCAGTCTTTGTCACGATCACTCATGGGCAGGACACCTGGGCATAAATAAAACCAAGAAAAGATTGCTACAGGAATTTTATTGGCCGGGGTGTTTCAGGGACGTGCAGAATTTCGTGAAGACTTGTGACGCTTGCCAGAGAGCCGGTAGGTCTAACGACAAATGGAAGGCCCCGATGGTAAAAGTGCCCATTATTACTGAGCCCTTCCGCAGAGTTGTTGTAGATTTGGTGGGGCCGTTGCCGAAAACAAGTGCGGGGAACAGATACATTCTCACACTATTGTGTCCTGCAACGAAGTTCCCCGAGGCGGTGCCCTTACAGGAGGCAACTTCGGTCGAGGTAGTCGATGCGTTGCTTTCTATATTTTCGCGCCTCGGTTTCCCTGCCGAAATGCAATCGGATCAGGGAACCGTTTTCACGAGTGCTCTCACGACCATGTTTCTCGAGAAATGCGGCGTTAAAATTTTGCATAGCTCGGTTTACCACCCACAAAGCAACAGTGTGGAGAGATGGCATGCTACCCTAAAAAAAGTATTGAGAGCTGTTTGCCATGAAAGGAAGTGTGATTGGGATGGTTGTTTACCGGGCACGCTATTTGCGTTGCGCACAGTGCCACACGAGGGAACCGGGTTCGCACCGGCAGAGCTGGTGTATGGCCGGAATCTTCGAGGTCCGCTGAGGCTAGTCCGCGAACTGTGGGAGGATGATCGGGGGCCTAAATGTGTGATCGAGTATGTGTTGAACCTAATGCAAAGGTTACATAAGTGTCGTGAGATCGTGAAGGGCAACCTAGAGGCGAGGCGAGACGCTTCAAAGCGCTACTATGATAGAAATGCCAGGACGCGATCATTCAACCCGGGCGACAAAGTGATGATATTGAGGCCTAATCGCCAGAATAAACTGGAAGTCCACTGGGATGGACCTGCCGAGGTTATCAGTCGCCTTTCGGAAGTAAACTACACCGTGAGATTACCTGGAAGAAAACGCGAGGACAGGGTCTACCACGTAAACCTAATGAAGCCATTTTTAGAGCGAGCAGCAATTGTTAGCATCGCCATGAATGTTTCAGAAGAGGTTTCTCTAGAGGTACCTTGTTTTCCTGGGAACACGGGCCCTAGTGTAGAAGAGATAATCGCGTGTGCAGTTAACAAAGACGAGTTGGGTACAGCTAAAGTCGAGGATCTGAAGAGCCTTATTCAGGAATATCTGGAATGTTTTGGGGAAAGGCTCGGAAGGACTCATTTGGTACAACATGATATCGAGCTGACTACAGAGGTCCCTTTTAGCTCGAAGGCGTACCGCGTGTCTCCGCGACAGCTGGACTTAATGAAGGCGGAAGTTAAAAGGATGCTTCGCCTTGGCGTGATCAAAGAAGCATATAGTGACTATTGCTCCCCTTTGATGTTGGTCGAGGTGCCGGGGAAAGAACCACGGCCATGCGTCGATTATCGCAGGTTGAATGCGATCACAAAAGACCAGGTGTACCCGTTGCCTAACATAGAGGAAAGGGTGGAGCTGGTAAGCCGGGCTACCTTCATTTCAACCCTAGATTTAGTGAGAGGATATTGGCAGGTGCCCTTAACTGAACGAGCAAGTCGGTATGCAGCATTTGTAACACCCTTTGGCGTTTATCAGCCCGTCACCATGGCCTTTGGTTTGAAAAACGCACCCTTCTGTTTTTCAAGGTTAATGGATCGGGTGCTAGAAGGACTAGAAGAATTTGCGGTGCCATATCTAGACGACGTGGCCGTATTTTCTAATGATTGGGAGTCTCATTTGCAGCACACACGAACGGTGCTTGAAAGAATCAAAGGGGCGGGCCTGACTATTAAAGCCGAGAAGTGTCAGTTCGGCCAAGCCCGTGTCACGTATTTGGGACACGACATAGGGCAGGGAAAACGGGAACCAATGAAAGCCAAAGTAGCTGCGATAGTCAACTTCCCAAGACCCGTAAACAAAAGGGAGGTGCGAACATTTCTAGGAATGACAGGCTATTACCAGCACTACATTCCAAATTATTCGGAGCTCGCCAGCACGCTAACCGACAGCCTGCGAAAACCTGAACCGGAAGTGGTAACTTGGAGCACCGAGAGGGAGGAGGCCTTCCAAAACTTGAAGAAAGCTTTGTCTTCTCGGCCCGTGCTCGTCGCGCCAGACTTTAGCCGAGAATTCATTCTCCAATGCGACGCCAGCAACCGAGGTCTAGGTGTCGTCTTGGCCCAACTTAACGAGGGAGGTGAAGAGCATCCGGTGCTCTATCTCAGTCGGAAGCTGACTCCCCGAGAAGAGGCTTTCAGTGCCTCGGAGAAAGAATGTTTGTCCATTGTGTGGGCCATTCAAAAACTAGGATGCTATATTCAAGGCACAAAATTCACGGTCGAGACTGACCACTGCCCGCTTTCATGGCTGAAGCAAATGTCCAATAAAAACGGGAGGCTGTTGAGATGGAGCCTCATACTACAGGAGTATAACTTCGAGGTCAAATATAGAAAGGGGAACCAGAATAAGAACGCCGATGGACTGAGCCGTGGATTTTAGAGTCGAACACTGATTTTCTTGTTGCTGTTTCTTTTTTTACTGATGTGTTTCTATCGCGGCTGAGGTCACGGCATTTAGATATTTTTCCAAGGGCTGACCCCCACAAAAAAAAAAGAAAGAAAGAGAGGGCAATCATGGGGTAAAATTATGGCAGTTTTGGCGTCCGGTGGGCGTGTCGCTCGGGCACGCCGACCAGAGTGTGTGTGCTTGTGTTGTGTATCCCTGGAACAGGGTTATTGGTGATGCGAGTGCTGAGGCCCAGAGAGGCCGAGTGTTTGCACATGTCGTCTCGACGCTTCAGGTGACCCGACAGTTGGCCACCCTCGAGTCGAGTCTTTCGGCGGCGGAGGAGTCTGTTGCGTCCCGCTGCCAGTGACGTCTTCGAGGCGAGCGCGATGTCGCCGCCACTCAGTTCCGCGAACGCAGCGACTGTTGAGGCTGACCATTGTGTCGCGGGACGGTGCGCTGGCGCCACGGCTGGGCCCTGCGGAATGCGGCGGCGGTTTCGGGGAACGAAAGATTCGTCGCTGCTTCTTGGAGGGATGGGTCCACCCGGAACAACTGAGCATAGAGCTGAGGGGAAGTCGGGTTCCGGGTGGACGATTCACCCCCTTGATCCCCCCCTCTTACTGCGGGCCGCCCCTGCCTTTCGTGAAGTGGACTGATGGACCGAGATAGAGGGAGAGGGGCGGCAACGAGAGGGATAAAAAGGACGGAGGAGACGGCGGGCGGAGAAGGGGGGAACAACGATGACCAGTTAACTTTTCTTTGAATGCAAATAAATTCCTTTTTTCAAGTTTCCCAAATGGACGTCCTGCTTTCATGACCTGCCTGATCTTGGTCATCCCACCCAATCTACCCCGACGACGCTACACTTAATACTCGTTGTATCGTTATGAATCTACTCAACACGTTCAACAGTTCACGAAGCGGTCTGTGAGTTTTAGCGCACGCTGATAAGGCAGAACTTGAGAGCCGTTGGCAAGCAATCAACGTTATTCAATGAGCTTTATAAAGTCAGCGCGCGCAGAAATATACAAACAACCTGATAACCTTATTACGGCTTTGACAAGCTAACATTTAAATTTCATGTAATTTCACAGAGGAAAAAAAAAACACTGTACGCAACTGCGTCTGCTAAGTGCCACGTCTTTCCCCAAGATTTAGCTATGGCCGGGGATGCTAAATACGTGCACGTCTCTTCTTTCTTTCGATACTTGCTCCTACAGAACTGCCTTTCTGTCTTTTCTTCGAGAGCGTGCTATGGTCCGCAGAGAGCAAGACAGCCAAGTCAAGTGCTGTCTGGTACCCTCTACCACCGTCAGCCGCTGAGTGCCCGTCGTCTAGAGACACCCCTCCCCCAACGCACCGAACCATCTTCCTCGGCCCTTTCGCAAGCGTTTGCCTGTGGATAGATTCAACCAAGAAAGATGTATGTACAGGCGGCGTCATTGATGTCGGCTCGTCTGGGATCCTATACGCCAAGTACTAGGCAAAAGAGCCCCGACTCAGCCTCAGGTCGTTAACCCCTGGGGCACGTGCTCGTCCTATTCTCCTCTCGTTTACATTGCGCGCTTGAATAGAGCTTCACAAAGACTCGTACAATGCACGCCCCGGGCCGGTCCAAATTTGAAAGCTCCTTCGATGGGACTTCTCTGCGTCTCCACTAGATCGGCGCAGTGCGGCGAGCACTGAGGTTCTTGTCAACCAGCAAACATGAACTACCTGACTGCTGAATAAAAAAAACCATTGTTCACCATCATCCTTTTCTTTGTGTACCTCTGTCTTCTTGCATGGTCGTTCTTTGGGGCATAGTTTGCTATTCACATCACAAGTGCACCAACTCTGCCAACAGCGAGTACTGCTAGAGTGTACTCGTCTGCCACGGTGTCACCGTGGGCGCGGGGCTGGGCTGGGCTGCTTAATCAGTTGTCGTGGGTTCGATTCCGGCCGTGGTTATCGTATTCCGTTGAAAGCGAAATGCTAGATGCCCCAGTACTGAGGGATGTCAGTGCATGTTAAAGAACGCAACATGGTCCCGATTTCCGGAACCTCAACTATGGTGTCTCTCATCGTTACATCGTTGTTTTCGACGTAAATCTTCTGACATTCTATACTAAGGAATATTTCTTTCTAAATGCGAAGCATTTATTATCGAAATTCGGCGACTTTGAGCGTATCTATCTATCTATCTATCTATCTATCTATCTATCTATCTATCTATCTATCTATCTATCTATCTATCTATCTATCTATCTATCTATCTATCTATCTATCTATCTATCTATCTATCTATCTATCTATCTATCTATCTATCTATCTATCTATCTATCTATCTATCTATCTATCTATCTATCTATCTATCTATCTATCTATCTATCTATCTATCTATCTATCTATCTATCCGCCCACGACTTTTAGCTCTACTGGCCGTTTCGATAATGGTATCGATACCAAACTGGGTATGACACAATATGACGGTATGAAGAACATATCTGACTAGTCCTAATATGAAAATTATGGCATGCATGTCATGAATGTCATGATTTACATTTCATGATCCTGCAGCCCTTGCGGTGGTTTCATTCAGATGGCATGTTGCAAAACTGGTATGGTATGACAGGATTGCATTGCAAACACAAGTGACAGACCCTAACATAAAAACGAAGACATGCTTGCCATATAACAACATGACTACATGCCACGCTCATGATGCGCTTGCGGCCTTTCGCTGGCGTCGCATATACGAAATTTGGTATTAAAGTACGTGAAAGGATGACAAAGGTGTGTGACTGGTGCAAACGTGATAAGCATGAGATGCGTGTCATGTAACAACATGACTACATGCCACGCTCATGATGCGCTGGCGGCCATTTCGCTAGCTTCACTTATACCAAACTTGGTATTATGGGACGTGAATAGACGACCAAGGTATGATACTGGTGCAAACATGATAAAAATGAGATGTGTGACATGTAACAACATGACTACACGCTACGCTCACGATGCGCTCGCGGCCGTTTCGCCAGCTTCAAATATACCAAACTCGGTATTACGCGATGTGAACGGACGACATAGGTAAATGACACATGCAAACATGATAATCCCGACATGCGTTTCGTGTAACAACGTGACTACATGCCACACTGATGATGCACTCGCGGCCGTTTGGCTAGCTTCACATATGCCAAATTTGGTATTACGTGATGCCAATGGATGACGAAGGTATGCAACTGGTGCAAGCATGACAATCATGAGATGCGTGTCATGTGAGAACATGACAACATGCCACAGTCAAGGCGCCAATACATTTCGACGTGACGCAGCGCGTGTGCTCGCCAGCGTTCATTTCGTCGCGTCACGCCGCCGTTGCAACGTTAGGCGTCGGTCCTGAAATACTCGCAGGCACGCGCCGCACTACGTTCCTTTAACGCATGCGCGTTTCAGCGCGTCCGGCGTCCCTCCATCACAAAAAGAGGGAGACGCAGTGTTGTCTGGGTAACGCATCGGCGCGAAATGCAGCATGTCGCATTTCGCACCGGTCGCCGTCGGGCCGCGCCGACGGACGCTGGTCGCGCCTGGCGTCAGTGCTCGCGTTTGGCCAACGTAGCGTCGCTGTGCCCAGCGTTTGCGCGGGTCAACGCTACGTTGTAGTGTATTGGTTCGTTCATGATGCGCTCGTGGCCGTTTTGCTAGCTCCACATATAGGAAATTCGGTGTTACGTGACATAAACGGATGACGAAATATATGACTGGTGCAAACATGATAATTCTGACATGCGTGTCGTGCAAGAACATGACAACATACCACACTCATAGTGTGCTCGCTGCCGTTTCGCTTGCTCCACATATACTAAATTTGGCTTCACGTGACGTGAATAGACGAGGAAAATAAATGACACATCCAAACATGATAATCATGACACAGAAGTCATGTAAGGCCTCATTCACCTCGGCCTCGTAATGTTGTGCTGATTTTAAAGAGACATATCAATATTTCTCCTTCGTGCTTCGCATATCATCGATGCCCACTGTACGTGGGATCTGCCCATTTTTCTTCTTTATATCCAAGCGACGAAGGAAGGACGGTGTTTACAACAACTGTTGGGTCGCATAAAGTAATATTTAATCTGCATGTGTACAGCAATAACCTGTCCCAGGGCCGCCTTATGACAGCTAATTCTTCATAGCGGGAGAGAGAGAGAAAGTTGTGTTTTCGAAACTGAAATCCAGATCTGAGCTCTAGTGTGAGGCCTTACTGATCTCCCCTAAGATGGTTAGCATACATGGCAAAAAAGAATGGTCTACGAGTAGGTTGCTTCACCCAGATTCGCTACCCAGCCCACCCACGTAAATAGGTTAAAGCATAGTGATTGATGTTGTGGCGTATTGGCTCTGGGGCAGTGCCAGTATGTGTGGGGGAAAAGTTGGTATGGAAGCGCACATTAGGCGATCAGGTGTATTCGCGGCTTGTTGCATTTTGTGCAGTGGAAAGTCATTCAGCAGGGAGTGTGTTTGTACTTGGTTCAAGAGCGCGTACAGTTTCGCACATATCAGCGCGAAGAGCGGCGGGACGCATGACTGAGAACGCTCAGAAAAAGGCGATTTTTCTGCACGCGATGTGTATACTTCCACGTCTAACTTGCACAACGCGTAACTGCAGTCGAGTGCAACCCCAAGAGCTACGAGCTCCACGCACAGGGAGCCATCACTCTACTAACTAGAGATAATCGAATAAAAATT